>VDFB02186648.1:0-28750 GCA_007258455.2 Sequoia sempervirens
TTGACTGATGTAGTTAGATAGGCATAATCTTTCTTTGTATTTTTTGGTATCCATATGTATTTGATTTGTATATTATTCTTCTCAACTTCTTTTTCTTTGATAAATTTCTTTGTGCTTTAATTCAAATCTTTCTTCTAATGTTGGTCCTAATTTGTGGATGGAGTGATGGGTGGATGAAGATTCATGACATGGCTAGTTGTAGTATTGACATTCGTTTCAACATAAGGACTCTTCATGCTCTCTATGTTAATATTTTCTTGAGACATAGTTGCCCCTAGTATTGTGGAAGTAGTACCTTCATGCTTTGATTCTTCCTATTTGGGGAGCTCTTGTTTATAATTCATCCTCTAATAAATGACCACTGTAGATGATGTTATTTGAATTTGATGCTCTAGTGACTTCAGAATATCATGTTTTGTCTGACCTATTTCCTTGAGTGGATAATGTTGGATATCTTTATTCATGATGTCCTCAGTCTGAATTTTGGATATATCTAATACTACTGTTAACAACTTTGTTTTACTATAGGAATCAATAACTTGTTCTTTTTGTGTAATAATATCAAGAGTAAAGGAATCTTGTTCTGAATGAAGATCATCTACATGTCCATACAAACAAAGCATCTCATGGGTAGATGGATGAATATGTGCTATGTGTATATGATAATCATTTGTGACATCTTGTATAGATAAGAGAGTGTCCATTAGATAATTATAGTATCTTGGAGATATGAATTCTTGGTCTTGATTAATTTTGGGATTGTTTTTGAAATACTTTGGATCAAGTTCTTGACATGGGTCAGTTTCAAAGGATGGATTGCTTACAAAGGGTTCTTAGACATCATCATTAGTCATGGTAAGTGGTTCAATATCTTCTTGATCTTTGAGTGGGTATGGATCAAGTGTCAAGTTGAGGATTCCTTCAGTATCTATAACTGTGAGTTCAAAGGGGGTCAAGATGTCTTGGAAAGGACCATTGCTAGACCTTGGTGAACAATTTTGATCATGCTTTGGAGTAAATTCATGAGATATTTCCTCTAACTCATAAAGTGATGTACATACATTTTCAACATGATGAATGGTCAATAGGTCATGGATTATGCCAATAGGATCAAATAACTCTTAACTCTCCTTGAAATAGATCACTAAAAAGTGGCTCTTGATGTATGGTGAGTTGGAAATTGAATGAGGTGGAAACAACTTCAATGTGCTCATTGATGGATAGGTTTTGAACATTGTTTTCAACAATTACGACAAAGAGATTGTGAATGTCTTCAACCATAGGGTCAAGTGATGACATTTCTTGAATTGGATGATTGTTGGGTATTGCTGGTGGATTTTGATCATGATTGAAAAGTGACTCTTGATGTATGTTGTTTTGATCATTGGATGAGGTAAAAACATCTTCATCGATGGATATATATTGATCATTTTTTTAAACAATTGCAGTGGAGAGATTGTGAATGCTATCACTAGTGGTTGAATCTTCATCATTTTCCCCAATAGTGTTTATCTTTTTTATCAATGAGGTCTTGGATGATATTTTTTATTTGAATACAACCTGATGTTGCATGTCCCTTTGTTTTGTGAAAATTACAATGGTGCTCCTCTTTATACCCTGGTGGTTTAACTAGGGGTTATTCATAGTTCCCATAGATGAGGAGCTTGATGATATTTTCTTGTACCAATTGTTGCAAGACTAATTTGATTGGTCTCCCAAGTGGTATGTATTTTTGTTTGTTCCCTTGTCATATTTTCACTTTGAATTGACCTTGTGGTAGTTGATTTTGGAGATGTGTTGATTGATCTTAGAGATGTAGTGATTGATCTTCGAGATATGGGGTTGGATTTGTTGATGTGGTCTAACTTATTGACA
Organism: Sequoia sempervirens; assembly: GCA_007258455.2. Taxonomy (NCBI): domain Eukaryota; kingdom Viridiplantae; phylum Streptophyta; class Pinopsida; order Cupressales; family Cupressaceae; genus Sequoia; species Sequoia sempervirens. The sequence continues at coordinate 1,876 of VDFB02186648.1, forward strand.
TTAGATATATTTTTCTTGATGTGGTTGTGGACACAACTCAACACTTTCATGACATGGTTCAACCAATGGAAGAGTGTATTGATTTTGGAGTGAAGATGTCTCTTGGCTCAATGACTCAACTATTTTGGTAAGTGTAGCCATTTGATCTCACCATATTTGATCTTGAATCCCTTGATATAGTTGATTTGGTTTAAGAAAATTTGGAGTGTACACTTGTGGTGTTTGCATGGGATCATGGAAAAACTAATTTTGGACAATGTTCTTATTTGGGATGATGTTTAGATTTGGCATGATAGGTTGGAATTGAACATTGTTGTGTCTGGGAATCATATTGCCTTGATTTTGCATGGTGTTACCTTGATTTGGATCAAAAAATGGAGTTGTTAACATCTTGTTTGGATTTTGAAAAAAATTTGTATGATTTGCAAACATTTCTATCCCAAAGTTTACCAAGTGTGGATTCAAAATGTTCATGTTTCAAAAACTTGTTCTTGATATATTCACATTTGGCATGTATGGATTTGGTGGGATGATGTTGTTTTGTCCAAGACTCATGCATTGATTGTTTGGTTGATAGATTTGTAAGTTAGGACTTGGATTTAAATCTACCATCACAAAAGGTGTTCCAAAATCTAGATTGGGCATACTCACATTTATTGTACCATTGAGGTTTATAGGAAATAATGATCCCATGTATGGATTGTATAAATCTGAGTTTTGAAAATCAATTGGAATTATAAGGCTTTGATAGTTTGGTTGAGTTTGTTTACTCATGATGTATGGATCAATTTTATATTCCATGTTCTTCTTGTGTTTTCACCTTGTTGCAAAAGTGACCTCTAAGGTGTTCAAGACCAATGATGAGATGAATGATGAAAGGGGTGAATGATATGGGTGTCTAAATTTTGGGAACTTTGGATCAATGCTAGACTTAGGGATTTGATTTTGATTGTTTTGATTGGATAATGAGCTTGTAAACACTAAGATGTTTAGATTTTATCTTAGCATGAACTCATTCAAAGGTGTGTTGATTTAAGTAAGTTTGTGAGGAAGGATTCATCAACACACACCTAACTACACAAATGATTTTGATTTGGTTTAAGGATGATTTACCCAAGTCTAAAATGATGTTTCTAAAGCTCTAAAGTTGTTTGTGGGATGAGATGATAATTTTTTTATATGGATGAAGTGTTTTATTGGATCCTAAATGAACCCAAAACTAACTTGTTTACAAGACCAAGATAGTGAAGAACATGCTTTTCTCTAAGAGTAGTTCAAAACCAAAAGACCAATGTTTGCATGGAAGATCATAGGACAAAAGATAACAAGAACATGTGTGGGGTCCAATTGATTTAATCTTTTCTTAATGGATTAATTTTACCACAAACACCCTCTTGATTATGTTTGAAACTAGTTGGGTATGTGCAAGATTATGATGGGCCCAAAAGTGGTGATATGATGGGTGTATTTCATAGGGTATGTGGTTGATAATTTTTTACCCAAATTTGATGGGGTTTTAAAAGAGATTCTCTATATTTTCATAATATAAATTACTTACTTTGATTTAATAAACAATTATTATTTATTTTTCTGAATTACTACCTAAAGTCTTGATTGATAGGCTAGATGAAAAACATTTATAGCTTTCAAATGGGTATCACATTTTATGAATCAAAAAAATTCATCACATTCTATGCTTTTACTGCATAGTATAGGATAAAAATAAAAATGAATTGTTCGCAGGTTGTAAGGATTAATGTGGTCAAACATATGAGTTTTATATTTTTTAAAGTTGTAATAAAAAATTCATAATTAATTATTTACTTGGAAAAAATTACAAAAATAATGCATACAACTAGACATGAGTCTCACTTATTTCTAAAATCTTATAAAAAATATTCTCATTTTATTGTGGTTAGGGGTGGAGATAGACACCTACTTTACTTTTTTTCCTTGAAATTTAAATACTACTACATTGAAATTCAAATTTTCACTAAATAGATTTTTTTGAAAATAATAAAAACCTAGTAGTTAGAAACTAAGTCAATTTGCTACAAATTCTATTCTTACATATTTTTTAAATAAGATAGATAACTTATTCAAATTTGTATGTCAAGTTGCCTAACTTTGATTTTACTGAATTTTTTGCCATTTAAGGGCCTGTGTTTTCAATGATGATCCTGCACATACCCAAATGTCTAATGTTTTAACTTCTTCTAATCCCACAAAGTGTATCATGTGGAAATTGAAGAAATCAAAGAAAAATTTACCTAATGTTTACTTTAGTAGGAGAAAATTGAGATGAAATCCAAATGCCTAGAAACCTCTAAGGATATGAATCCCAAGGGAAAGCAACAGAATGTGAATTCGTTCAAATATATTTGCTGCCCCTAAAGGGTTTGAGATTTTATTCTCATGTTAAATGTTTGTTTTCCAATTTTTTCAATTTTTGCGATCAAGTAGAGTGTTTTGTAACCAAGAACAAGCACAACCCTATGGCTATGAAAGACTGTGTTTGTTGAGTCCCCACTTGGACAAGTCCATCTATGCTTATTTATAGTGAATGGTTAGATCCTTGACCCCACTAGCTCCCATCCATGATAATCACTTCTCAGGGCATCCAAGTATTAGTACCCATGAAACTCCCATGCCATACTTTCCATTTCTACTAAAAACTGTAAAAGTGTGGGGCAGCTTCAAAATTACCGTTATTGCACCAACAAATAGATAGAGATTTTGGCCTTTCTACAAACAAGGGTTTTAATTCATACTTTATGTTCGTAGGAGCTGACCCATCGAGGAGAGATACCATTGTTGTCCTTCTTGTTAGAGCCAACCACATGATACTGGCCTTTGTTCTAGTACCCACTTTTATATCCCAACTAGAAATACACTTGCCTTTAGTGTGTTATCAGTTGGGTCATTCCCTTCAGTGAGCACTTTTTCCCATAGAGTAGGCCTTCTAAGATAAACAATAGTGAGCAAAAATATTTGTAACTCGATCGATCTTTGTTGAAAAAAAAAGAGAGAATACACGTGATAGGTTCCACTCACACTCGCACAATGTTTTGTTCAATTTTAAACCCAAAATGAAGTGTGGAGGTAATTAGTTTATCCAAACTTAAGACCACTAAAAATTATTTTGATTCTCAAGATCATCGTGACATGCGAGAGAAGCGCATACATATTTTCAATGGTGTTAATTTGAGTAAGAAATCACCAAACAAAGTAGCACTTGTTCATTTTAAAACCACAAAGAAAAAGTGAATTCTTTTTATAGCACCAAATAAAATGAAGAATTTTCCTTGTTCAATTTGTTAACCTCAAACAAAATCTAGTGAGTTTGTCCTAAGATTCATTTTAAGCCCTTTGTCATGAAAATTGAAATGTTTTGTTTAGAGTCCCAAAAAGGTATGAGTTGATTTAAAATAGAAAACTAAAGCATAGAAAAAAAGCCTTAAGCATTTAAAAATGCTTTGCTGATTTCAAGTTTTAATGCTCCATTTCTCTTTATCTCAAATATTTTTCAAAGATTGCTTCTTATGCTTCAATGTTTCAATTCTTTTACATGAACGAAATCACTCCTTCCTTTTCCTTCATTTTCTTTCCTTTTCCTATATAATAATTAAGCATTAATTAGAGTCATGATTTGCAAATAGATGAAGATTTACAAAAATTAAAGTAAGATTTCAAATCCCCTTCACTTAGCCTGCAAAAGTCATAAATGAGCAACGCCAATTAATGAGGATGCTTGCAATCTTTGGTTTCTGATTTTCAATGATCTACTCAAGAAACACATTGTTCCCGACTAAAGATCTTTACAATAAAAGCAAGACTAAGGTAGTTAGGCAACAAATATTTCAAATCTATATTTAATGTCCTTCATTCCCAAAGCCCGAACATATAAAGCTATAACTTATTCTAGATTTGAGGTATTCAATGCTAAGGAACATTTCCTGGTCCTTAGTTGTTTTGCTAGAAAAGTGGGATTTTTATTTATTCTAGGCTTGGAGTCTTTTCAAATTAAAGTTTAGTCAAAGGAAAAAGTTCAACACGGTGGAGTTTATGCATCCAAGGAGAATCCAACATGAAGTTTCTCAAATACACCCATCTTGCAAGGTATTTGCTATTTAACCTCAATCTTGTAATTTTTCAACTGTTCAAATCATAAGGACACACATAATAGTACTAACATGTGCATTAATCATGATGGCCCAAAAATTTGCACATGATGTGTATGTGGTCGATGACTTTCTTTTTACCCAAAATTGATGAAACTAAAAGGTTTCTTAAATGATAATTTCCACCAATATAAATTATTCTTACTTTGAATTTACTGTATAATTATTATTCATTTCCTATTCAAATTATGACTAAAGTCCCGATTGATAGGTTGGATTGAAAACATCTTATAACTTTCAAATCTAGATCACATTTTTGAACTAAAACATAATGCCACATTCTATGCCTACATAATATAGGATTAAAAAAGAAAATTTAATTTCATGAAGTTTTGACCAAGTTAAGGTGGTCATACATAATGAAGTTTTATATTTTTTCTAAAAGTTGTAATAAAAATGGCTAATTAATTATTTATTTTGGAAAAAAATATTACATAAAAAATATGTGATCACATCAGACATGAGTCCTCTTAGTTATATCTAAAATATTATAAAAAAATATTATCATTTTATTGTGGTTAGGGTGGTTAGATAGACACCTACTTCTTATTTTATCCTTGAAATTTAAGTACTACCGCATTGAAATTTCAAATTTTCACCAAATAGATTTTATTTATTTTTAAATAAACCTAGTATTTTAGAAACTACATTCAATTTTCTACAAATTCTATTCTTACATATTTTTGAAATAATATAGATAACTTATTCAAATTTTTACGTCAAGTTGCCTAACTCTGATTTTTCTAAAATTTTCACCACTTAAGGGCCCGCTTTTTCCATGATGATCTTGCACACAATCTGCATTTCATAAAATTGTAAAATAGAATTTGTTTAAACTTCAAGGGACCCATTACAACAAATTCAATTGAGCCATTATATTGTGTTTAAGATTCCATATAATTGTTTCAAATTTTTAAGAATACTGATACAACATTTATGTTCTTTGCATTTTTTGGGTGTCAAAAGTAGATCTGTTAAAAGATGTTGCAAATAAGAATAAGCCTAGCCATTCAAATAATTTGAAAAGGAAAGGATCGTTCAAGAAAGAAGAAGTGCCTCAACCATCAGATGGGCTGGCAAGGAGGTCAATCATGAAAGAAGACCTTGATGCATCAAATGACAATAGAAACAATGTTTCCCATCAATACTCAGGATCTAAGAGTCAGGCTGAAGATGAGGTGGAAGGAAAAACTTGTGCAAGGTCGTTGATGAGGGAAATAGGAGTTTTAAAATACGGGCCCAGTGATGAGGGACAAATTAGCAGGGCTCGTTGTAGTGGAAACAACTCCCTATGTTTTGGATCCAACTAATGTGACTAAGATGACAAAGGGAAATGGTGGAAAAGCGATTGAGACATTAGCTAAGGGAAACCAAGATTGGATCTGATGGGATGTAAAACTAAGTTCTAAAATAATGCAATTGGAAGTTGTAACACCCAATAAAAAAGGATTTAGAAACTTTCAAACAAATGTACTTAGTTGGCCTACGAAGAAAACAATAGATGAAGGCTTTTAAAGTGAATGCATTTGGCAAGTATAAAGTTGAATCCTCAACCTTTTCCAGCATCAACCTAAAAAAAAAAATGTATCTCCTTTGAATATAAACAACTACTTTTTGACAAGATGCCTCAATCAGATGTTATATTATAGATGAATTCATTGGAAAAAAAGTGTAAGAAACTCTAAAGAAAATGCATATTAGTGTAAGTGTATGAACAAAAGAGAAAGTAAAGACTTTAAACTTTCAAGCAAATGCCTTTGGTAGGTGTAAAAGCTGAATTATTCAATGATTGCAGGAGTGCAGAAAGATTTGTTAAAAAAATTCTAAGAAAGTTTTAAGTAAATGTTATTAGTAGGTCACACCAAGAAGAGAGTGAATAAAATCATTTAAAAATTTCAAGCAATTGCATTTGGCAGGTGAAAAGTAGCACCATAAATACCATAATTGACCAACATGTAAACTCTTAAATGCACCTTCAAACATAAAGCTATTAGTGGCCACAAATTTGGATTCCAAAATCTTTTAGAAATGGTGCCAAAACTATTTTTAAGCAAATGGATTTGGCAGGCGTAAGGAGGAATAAAGGGATACACCAAAATGGGCTCATTGAAAAGGCTTTAGAAACTTTCAAGCAAATACAAGTTGCAGGCATAAATTTGAAAAGATGTAATGTTTCAAGTAAATTATATTAGACAGTGTATAGCCAAATTTTGCAACCCATCCCAACATTGATTCTTCCTACATCAGTCAAATATTAAATAGAAACAAAGACAAATTTTCATTTGGAGATCTAAAAAATAATCCTAAGATCTGTGCATTTATAGAACTTTTGAAAGGACAAATTAAATATTGAGAAAGTTAATGAAGTGTACTTGATTAAGATGAAAACATGACCATAAGAAGAACCAAGTTGACTAAGACAACATAACATAAAGACACAGTTACACAAGGAAATAAAATAATCGAAGATATCATTGATACAGATATAAATATATTTGATAGAGATATTTAGAGCTCAATTGTGGTAGAGAAAGCCCCTGTTGCAGAAAAGAAGATGACATCCAAGGCCAAGAAGAAGGTTCCTAGCTAGATAAAATAACTTACACCTGCATATGAGTCAAACATTGAAAATCTAATTCCATTGCTTCCTACTTCTTCTCACTTTCCCATGATGTAATCACATCTCAGACTTTAATATGTTTGGCACAAGTTTAAGAAATGATGGAATCTCCCATGATTAAAATAAAATCAATGCATTCAATTGGGTTGCTTCTTGCTGATGGGACCAAGTAGGCCAAGTAGATGTCTACATCCAATCAATCATGATTTGATGTCTTCTAACATAAATACTATTTACTAAGAAAAATGAAAGAAATGATGCTATGCACCAAAGATGTCCCTATCTTTGCATAAAGATTTCTATCTTCCCTAAATAAAATTCGCATTTAAATCAAATCATGTAAAAGATTTAGCATTAAAGACCATAATGACATTGGAGAATTTTATGGCTGTAGAATATCAAACGAATGTCAAAAACATGTCAAATTAATGCCAATGAATAAATGGTAAAATGATATTTCAGTTGTAGAAGAAAGGATGGAAAAAAACTAGAAAGGACAATGCACATACATAAATTAGAAAATTCGTCCTTGGTGGATAGCCCTTCTTTGAAAATTAAATTTAACAAAGCACTCAAGGTATGGATTCACAACCTTCAAAAATTACTTCTTGTACCTGATATTGGCCAGTGGCAAGAGGAAGATGCATGTATAGAAAGCATTTAGCTATTTAGTAATATTATAGAAAAATTCAAAATCATGTAAACATATATTTTTTGTGTGTTGAAGAATCACTTTCCGCGATTGGTATCGATAGTGAGTACAAGGTGAAGCCACAATAGTGGTTTACAATGGAAGTGAGGAAGGAAAACTAACAGAAAATGAATGCATGGAAAAAAAATTGATTTTAGGGGTTCGTACGAACCTATTGGTTTGACCGAACCAATTAGGGGTTCACTAGAACCTAGGTTCAGGTGAACCCTTTTAATGATTTTCCACGAAAAAAGGTAACAAAACCCCTTATAAAAGGGGGGTTCGAATGAACCCTGGTTCGAGCGAACCCCTAGGGGTTCGCTCATACTCCTAGGGGTTCATTCAAACCCCCCTTATTCCTCATCCCCACTGAGATACAAAAAAACCCTGAATTTTGGCACTTGGCGGGTTGAGGATGAAAATGGATGAATCTTCTAAACCATTTGGAATCGGTAGTCGATAGAATGACTATCGATGAATATAATTTTAATATGTTTTTGTTTTATTATGTATTTGTTTATTAGTTTTATTAAACATGGTTTTCCATCAAAAAATAAAGGTCTTTGATGCGCATGTGGAAAAATAGCAGTTATCAAAAATTTGAAAAATATGAGTGCACGGTCTGTGAAGTCATGATCCAATTAAAAAAATTTTGATATATACAAAAGTTATCGTTATCACGGTCTCGCTATATGCGAAATTTAATTGGTTTGATTTCAAAACTTTATTAAAGAAAAAAATATTCCATAGCTGTCTAACCAAATTGGAAGCATAGATGTGAGTTACAAATCTAAATTCAAAAGAAATAAAATTTTATCCTTCATGGAAAAAAGTTATCGTCCATCGGTGTGCGTCACTTTTTTTAAATGTTGTTTTGAAAAAAAAATACTTTCATGGGAGATGGAAAAAAGTGCGTCCCTGATTCCAAAAATTGAAAAAAATATTTTTTTTAGAATCTACAAACAAATGTGGCGAGACTCTGGTTGCATCATCTTCAAATTCTTCATGGTTTAGCGCTATAGGTGCGAATGTGAAGATTTAGTTAAAATGTAATTTTGAGTGTGTCGGTTTGGCAAAAATTGTAAACCACTATTGTGAATCACCCAAATAGCTGAAAAAATAGATGTATTTGTTGTGCAATTAGAAAAATATTCCCTAACCAGTGGGCGCCAAAATGCGAACAATATTTTTTCCTAAGCTAACATGATCAACACAAAAGAGAATTCGCCTAGTTAGAAAAAACAATAATCAAGCTCCCTATGAAATTATTAATCACATTAAGACAAGAAAACATGGTAATAAAAAGCACACAAGCATGTAAACCTATCTAGAATGGATGAAACCATCATCTCATAGGGGGATTGGTGCTATTTTGATGTGGAAAATAGCCCTTTCCAAACCCCCTTTTAATAAGCTAAATGATGAAACTACTTTGAAGATTATATGGACTCAATGGACTTATGCATAAGAGTGGATTCAAAAATGCATTTAACTTGTGGATGATTGTGGATAATTGAATGAAGGATAGCCTCACCATTTATAGAAGATTTTGATGAGAGAAGAGGCAAGAGGGATGAGTATGGGACAAAAACCCAACCAATAGGAAGGAGCCACTTGTCACAATGTGAATGGGCCAAGGATGTTGAAGTTTTGATGAATGTGCCAATAAATGACATTAGGTGGCCTTTTCAAATTTGAAATTTGGCTTGTTGGAGTGAGAAGGGATCTTAAATGCCAAGTGGGGGACATGTAAGAGGGGATTTAATGCTATGTTGGAAGGAAGAATTCATGTGGGGGGGAAAATTCAAATTGGAAGAATATTCGCTCAAAGATTTCATTTTGAATGAAAATGATGAATTAATAAATCAATTAAATTGATTTATGAGCACAAGATGCAAAATGTAGAGAAAAGAGGATTAGGATTAGCATTAATCATGGTTTGATTAATTTAAGCAAAGATTAGGTGATTTGAATTTTTGACTTAGATACTTGGGTTTATTTAAATTGAAAGGAGATGGAAATTGATTTAAACTTAGTTAAATAAATATTTTGATTTATTTAGCTTAAGGGAATGATGTTAATACTAAAGATGAATTTATTTAATTTAAATGGAGGACTTTAGAGATTAGTCAAATAGACTTGATTTATTTGATTAATGGATGAATATGAATTAATTAAATGAATGATGCTAATTTTTCATGTCTAGACAAGGAATACAATACTATTTTATATTTTTAGGGTTTAATTGATAGTTTTTGCTTATGAGTTGATTCTCCTTTCAAATCTTGAGCTAGGCTTACTACTAGCTCAGTTAAGTACAAGATAAACTAACGAAAAGACTAGTGGCTTATCTAAGGAAAAATGGAGTCACATTCTACAATTAATCAATAATAAAACTGGGTATGTGTAGGATCATCATGGAAAAAATAGGCCCTTAAGTGGCAAAAAATTCAAAAAAATTAGAGTTAGGCAACATGACATAAAAATTTAAATAAGTTATTTGTATTATTTCAAAAATATGTAAGAATAGAATCTATAGCAAATTAAATGTGGTTTTTGAATTACTAGGTTTAAAAAAAAAATCTATTTGGTGAACATTTGAAATTTCAATGTAGTAGTAGTACTTAAATTTCAGGGAAAAAATAAGAAGTAGGTGTTTGTCTAACCACCCTAACCACAATAAAATGATAAAAAATTATGATATTTTAGATGTAAGTAGAGAGGATTCATGTCCCACAATGTGATGCATTTTTTTGTAATTTTTTTTTTTCCAAGTAAATAATTAATTATGATTTTTTTTTTATGACAAATTTTAAAAAATATAAAACTTGTACGACCACCTTAACTTGGTCAAAAATTCATGATTCCAATTTTATTTTTTTTTAATACTATAGTATAAAAACATAGGAGAATGTGATGCATGCTTTTAGATTCAAAAAATGTGATATTGTTTGGAAGCTATAGATGTTTTCTCAATCAAACTATCAATCAAGAATTTAGTCATATTTAAATAGAAAATGAATAATAATATTTATTAAATTCAAAGTAAAGCATAATTTATATTGATTGGAAAGTTGAAACTCCTTCAAAACCCTTTTGTTTCATCAATTTTGGGTAAATCATGACCACATACCGTACACATACCCATCATATCGCCACTTTTTGGCCCATCATGATCCTACACATACCCAACTACAATCTAACTAAAAAATTAGGGGACTATTAGCATGCTACCTTGTAGCATCCAACTCAGTACATTTAAAATGATGCTACTTATCAAACCCTATAATATTTTCCCACAAACCCATGACCTTGTTTTAGCATTTTAATCAACTCATTAAATTCAAGCACAAATAAGCTCACTCATTCAGCATAAATGATAGAAGACAAATGAATTTACCATTAACAATTTCATTCATAATTGGTGAGGAAAATACATAGGAGAGCATATATTTTAGAACTAGCATTTTCTTCCATTACTAATATTACTTTGTACAACCATTTTAAGACCAAAATACATTATGACTCATAACCTAAGCTTTCTTTTGATATATTAATCAACTTATCTATTTACAATGTATTGCTCTCTGACCTTAGCCTTTTTGTAGACCATTTTAAGACTCAAAATTTTTGAACCTCCGTAATCAGCCATATAATACAATTTATAGATAGGGGAGCAACAAGCATCCAACTGAAGTACAATTACATTTCATACTTCATTTCAAAACTTAATTTAAACTAATTTTGAGAAACTCCCCAAGAACTTACCTCCAATCATTTTTAGAGTAGGGGAGGACAAAAGAAAAAATTCATTCCATAGGGTGCCATAAGTTGTTTCTATAACATCCACATCTAGCAAAACACTCCTTATCAGTCAAAAGAATTCCACATCAGAATAGAAGAGTAAAATACCAACACCATAGACATGTTGGAAAAGGAAACTCCTTACATAGATACCATTGTGTCATCAATAACAAAACAAGGAGACACTACTCTAAGTAGTCAACATTAGAGGATGCTTGACCACTCCTTGTTCATGATGCAATCAGAGAAACCATCACCACATCATCGTGAGAGTCACCATATGGAACTAGAGAGAGAAGATATTGGCCATATCTCGAATTAGTGTTACCTTCACCATCTGAAGGGCTATCAGAGAACACAATTGGAGAATTATGTTTTCCTAGCAATGCCTTATGACCCTTGTTCCTTTTCTTGACCTTCCTCATAGGCTCAACCTACTCATTTCCCTTAAACATGACTAAGTATTCTAAAATGGTCCTATTTATTAAGTTATAAGTACTTTGGACAATGGTTTCTTATTTTTACCATGGTCCTTCCTCTTACTTTCTGGAACCAGAGAAGTCCACCCGGTGGTGATCGTAGTGGTTTACAATTTTTGGCCAAAAAGCGAGACCTTTGAAATAATTGTTTTAACTAAATCAATCTTTGTTACTTTTCGAGGGCACCTATAGTAGCTAAATCATGTAGAGGGAATTTGAAGATTATGCAAACTAGTGATTTGTGAAATTTGTCTATAGATTCTAGATATATTTTTTTCAAAAATTTTGGAATCAGATTGCACTTCTTTTTCCATCTCCTTCGAAAACTAGTTTTTTCCAGTAAACACCATTTTTAAGGAGTGACACTCACTATATAACACATAAATTTTTTCTATGAAGGATAAAATTCTAATTCTTTCAAATTTATATTTACAAGCTCTAATATCTAGTGCTTCCCTTGGTTAGATAGTTTTTATTGAATATTTTTTCTTTAATCAAGTTTTAAATTTAACCCAATTATAATTAGGACATAGTGTGTGTGAAGATTAATACATAGCGGCGTGGCTTTTTTGTATGTATCAAAATTCAAAATTTTTTCTTCTTTTGTTGGATCAAGACTTCAATATCTAGTGCACTAATATTTTTAATTTGTTTTTTTTAATAATCTACTATTTTTCCACATTTGTGAACAAGAGCTTGATTTTCAATGAAAACCCCTACATTCACAATAAAAAAATAATAAAAATAAAATTTATTTAAAATTATATACTTTTGGGTAATAAGGACTACATACTTGAAAAAAATAATTTTTAAATGAATTCATTTGATCCCCCAAAAAGTAAATCAAAAGTGGTTTTTTATCAGCATTTTGATAGGTGTAAAGGAGACTCTGTTATAGGTATGGTTTAAAACTAGTGGGATTCTATCCAAGGGGGTTTGATCTAAGGTGGTTTGATCAAACCTTCTTCAATTGGAATCATTTAAATGGAACCTTTTAAAGGCTTAAATCATTATATTTTCTAGAAATATCACGATTTTAGCAAGTTAGTTCCTCCCAAAATTATAAACTATGACTTGTGGGATCGACCGAGGGGACTTCCAGCTTAGAAATATCCTCATGACACTCAAACACACTAAGCTAGCTAGACCTCCTAGTTGGTTGAATTGACACACTAGACTTTCCCATTTCACAAAATATAGGGTGAAAGCTAGAAAATCTAAATTGAGAAGATGTTGAACAACTATGAGCTCCTAAACAAATTTTTAGGAGAACATACCCACAAATCTAACAATCACAACCAACCCTAAAAGAAATAGAATTCCCAAAGAAAATAGAAGCATGAATTGAGAGAGGTCACACAAAACACCAACTTACCCAAGATAACAACACCTCTACAATTGAATGATCAACACTTGCACATTCCTTCTATGACCCATACTTCATAATTTTAGAGAACTAAAAATGGTGATATCAAATGATAAACATTCTATATTAAATAGACCAATTGGAGCACATTGCAATTAATGATTGAATAGATCATTGCATGAGTGAGTTGATAACTTAGTAACTCAGTTTTAAATCTGGACCATCAATCTTTGAGGATTTAAAACTTCATTAATGCAAACCATGAGCATCATTTCTATCTTTACAACTGCAGTGACGGAATTTCCCTCAAGTTGCCATGGTTCCCTTAGCGTAGTATTCATCTATGGTCTAACAATAATCATCCATCACCAAATCAACGGGTGCTTCGGTAATCGGTGGAAATTGTAAGCCCGACATTTGGAGAGAAAATTCCTTCATACATTCCATCACTCATTGCAAGCTTGGCCCATGCGTGGTTCAGTGGTAATGATATTTTGATGTGTGATTAACTTTGGCGCATTGGATAGCTCTACTTTAAAACCATATCAATAGTTCTCCGCTTACCTTGTTACTTTCTCCCTTGCTTTATATGATGTCGTCAAGATACTGCCACATTTCCTTTTCATCCAATAGTCATCGCTTATCATTGACACATTTCATCCTTCACTATTTCTATTAGCAATGCAAGAATCCACGCAATGAAATCTTAGCCCTTTAAAATATGGCCCATCCTCAATCTTGTTCATTTTCCCATTATTCATCGCTGATTTAATTTCAAACTTTGGATCACATCAACGATATGAGATACAATGATGAAGGAAAATTAAGACACATGAAGATGCATAAAAATCAATGATACAAAAGACATCATTCATAAGATCAATTCAAATTGACTTAAAGAAAGAATGAACAAACATAACCATCGCTCATTGCTATTTTGATACTTGAGCTTTGGAAAGGGTCTGTGATGAGTGAAAGGAGAAAATAAAAAATTAGCAAGGCTATCACTTATGACTAATTCTCCTCATAAAGTTTGTAATAAATTAGCAATGAAAGATCCCAACGATTGCATAGTACACTTGGATTATGTATCTCTATTGTGAAACTTAACATTTAGAACCCATCTACGATACACGAAACATAAGAGATACCTCATATTTCTCATTGGTTATTTTAGAATTACAATTACACAACCATCCATGATGAATGATGAAGGGAAGAATAAAAGTCTAGAATCCATCGTTAGCTGCTAATTTAATACTCAAAGCTCAAAAGTTATTATTGATAAATGAAAATTCAATGGTACAAGGAGAAGCAAGTGCATCACCCCATCGTTGATTCATATCAAGAGATCTAAAATATATTTTCCATGAGTGAAACCAAAGGAATATCACTCATTCCTTATCACCAATTTAAACATACCTTTCATAAATTATCTATGATGAGCAACAATGAGTGATGGTCGATGAGACTTAAGTGAGAACTTTTAAGCACATTCTCAGAAGTTGTTCTAATGAAGGGGAACATCTAGGAAGACACAAGAAAAGGGGCTCAAAATTTCCTAAGTCATGTAAATGCAAAGGATGTAAAGGTCAAAAAGGCCAATGATTCAACCTTAGATATAAAAAATGAAACTCAAACTTAGGCATGAGGTACCGGTTATTGCACAATTGTTAATGATACAAGATTAATTTGACTAGAAACAAGAAAGAAACAAAAGGTCAATGACAAATTAGAAAATTGCGAGGGTTTAAACCTAAGGGTTTCATGGGTGAAATTAACAAAATAACAATACTACAAAACCCAAAAATCCAAAGATGAGATACCAGTTCTAAAAATGTAGGACATTTTGAATTGGAACCACAATTTTTAGGGTTCCATCAATGGCTCCAGTTGAGGATGTTTGTTTCTCTAGAACAGAGCAAGAGTCCATAATCTTAGGTGAAGCAGACCAAGAGCAAAGAAAAAAAACCAAGGACGAAGAAAGAAAACCAAACCCAAACAAAACATATGCAATATTTGGGTATGTGTAGGATCATCATGGAAAAAACAAGCCCTTAAGTGGCAAAAAAATCAAAAAAATCAAAGTTAGGAAACTTGACGTAAAAATTTGAATAAGTTATCTATATTATTCCAAAAATATGTAACAACAAAATAGCCAGCAAAATTGAATGTACTTTCTAAGCTTCTGAGTTTCTTTAAAAAAAAATCTATTTGGTGAAATTTTGAAATTTTAATGCAATGAGGCACTTAAATTTTAGGAAAATAAGAGTAGGTGTTTGTCACGACCACCTAACCCAGGTAAAATGATAATATTTTTTATAATATTTTAGATATAAGTAAAGCACTCATGCCCCAATGTGATGCATATTTTTTTGTAATTTTTTTCCAAGTAAATAATTAATTATGATTTTTTTATTACAATGTTTAAAAAAATATAAAAAACTCATATGTTTGACCACCTTAACTTGGTCAAAACTTCATGAAATTCAATTTTTCTTTTTTTAATCCTATAGTATTCAAAGCATAGAATGTGACGCATGTTTTGGATTCAAAAAATGTGATACCTTTTGAAAGCTATAGATGTTTTTCAATCAGCCTATCAATCAGGACTTGAGTCGTAATTTGAATATAAAATGAATAATAATTACTTATTAAATTCAAAGTAAAGAATAATTTATATTTGTGGAAAGTTGGGAGTCTCTTTTAAAAATCCTTTTCATTTCATCAATTTTGGGTAAAAAAATAGTCGATAGCCACATACCCATCATATTGCCACTTTTTGGCCCATCATGATCCTGCACATACCCATTTACAAAAGTTATAGGGCCAAACTAGCTTTAAAACTAGTTCCTACCTCTATCAAAAACCATGTTTTCCACTATTAGCCCTATGATAAGGTTGAAAACACTATCATGAAGGGTCCACCAGCTAATTATGTGGTGGCCACTACTTTCAACCACCATAGACTTGTAATTATCTATTTCATTCATGTCCCTTTGTGAATTTTAATCAAGTGCTAACTATAATATATGATTTGTGTGGCATTCTATCTAACTCAGCTTACAATTATATTCCACCAAATTCCCATCGAACTAATTTGGGAAAGTAAAATATTCATAATCCATTTGCTCTTTATCATCATTCATACTAATATCAGATTCATTCTACTCATTAAACTAGGAAAATTCATACATATTCCTTCCAAGGTTCCTATTCAGGGATACACATTCACTTTGTGTAAAAAACAAGAAATGTTCATACACAAGCTTTATCTCAAATTTGTGCTCGTATTTATTAGAATAGTATAAACCATATATGTTGCCAAATGCTCCCTTACCTTGGGAATTTGACTCATCATACTCCATAACATTCTTGCTTTCATTCATACCAAGGAAATTTCCATAAAGAGTATCATCCCTACCATCCTAGGCACCAAATATTATTTTAGTTTATGGTTCATTTGCATATTCTAGTCCTTTACTCCAATTATTGCTCAAATTGAAGTTAAAAAATTCATAGGATGAATCAAGCATCTCAGTATTGATGTGATCAACATCACGGTATTCAAGTATGTCATCAATTGAAAAAAATTCCAAATCATATTTATGGGACTCATTATACCTTGAACATTTAATAGACAAACAAGTTTCTTCATTCCTTTCTTCAATACGATCCTTGTTAAAAAAAATCATATCCATCTCTTCCATGAACTTTTTGCAACTCATTTCTCTTTCATATAATCCATTAAGGGCATGACACTATTGGCTATCATTTTTAATTTCTTCACTCATAGTATTTAGCTCATACACAAGCTATTGAATACAACATTATTTTCTTGAAATATATTACTAATCATATTATTGTAGCACTCCAATTATGATGTTGCTGAACTACATTCCATGAGTCCTTCATTTGAACTTTGTTCATTTACTATTGAGAGAAACAACTCATGAATATTGGTATAGCTGAATCCTTCAGGAAACAAGGATACATCTAGGTCAGTCTCACAAAGTGGTTCATATTCTTCGTATGAGAAATTGCTATTTTTATTTTCATTATCCTCGTCACCAATCTTCAAGGGTATGTGAATAGTTTCTGTAAATGTTACAATTTCATCACCCACACTACTAGATGGATGTTCTTCCCTAAAGAAATACTTATTTATTGGTTGAGTAAACATTTGACCTTCACTAGGACAAGTACCACTATGAGCTTAAAACCTCATTCTTTGTATATAATCATTCTTAGCTTCCTCAACAACCTTGATCCAATCAAGTATCTAATCAAAATCTTAAGGCTTCAATTCCTTAGGAAAGACATTGAGTCCTAGCTCATAAATGTCACAAAATATTTCAATGCAATTTGAATTTAATAACCCCTTATAGATTTCTGACAGGGAATCTAAGAACCTTGCTAACAATTCATATGGCAACTCATCCTCATATCTCTTCATTTCAAACAATATTTGGACTAACAACACTTGATCATTATTAATTAAAATTTATTGAAATCTATCCTGAATCAATCCATGATTAGCATGTTGTGAGAGTGAATAAGATGATGTATCTAAAGCATTATCACCTTGATCATCTCTTTCATCTTTAGGAGATCCACTCACTTGTTGTGAACCAAGATAAGAAACACTTGTAGCCAAATACCCTCTCATCATTGAATATTTTATAATGTTTTTAAACTCCATAGCAATGTGACAAGCCTGCTAAGATGTTTCAGGTTCCTTATCCTTTCATTTCATTATCAAATGCACCTAAATATAAAATCAAACATTTTGCATCACTAGGTCTTAGGTATTTAGGAATATCTCTTACTGCTTGTTCAATTTTGAAGTTGAAAGCATGAACCCACTCATCTTCATCCTTTTGAATTTCTATAATTATTTTCCTTTTGAAGCTAGGATTAAACCTTTCACCAAATTTCTCCAAAAATGCAACCATGATTCCAATCCATGAAACTATAGAATAGATTGGTCAATATGAAAACCAGTCTCTAGCATTTTCCTTTAACGACTGAGCAAAAAGTTTCATGACAACATCCTCATGATATATATCAAAATTACCTATCAAATCCATGAAGACATTCAAGTGTTTAGATGCTAACTCTTAATTGTGCCTTGTAAATTTAGGCAAATGTTTCCTAATATCACTAGGAACAAGGTTTTGGAAACCTTGAATACCATTAAAACTCAATGGTCTATATATTTCAATAGAGAAACTTCTTTGATGAATGTATAAGAGAAATTTTTTACCCTAGGTGCAATTCCCCTTTTTTCCTTTCTCCACTTTAGAAAAATCAAAGTCAAAGGCTTAATTTCACTTAAGCCCATTGTTGACAATCCATGTGGTGCCTATTTTGTGTGTTGGTGGAGGATTTTTTGTCAGGATGCCTACACAACACATAGATGTCCGCACAGTGCACTTACATCCCTAACATATTCCTACAACTAAGCTAGTAGAGGCATTATTCTTCCCATTGGAAGTGAATTTTTAATGCCTCCTTAGGCCAACCGACCCGAATATGGCCATTTCATTCCTCACTCCTTCATATTCACTCCTTAAACTTGCATTTTAACTCTTCAGCAGATCAAGCCTTCATTATTACACACTTCAATCCTTCATACTCACACTTTAGCATCCATTTTCACTCACTTCCAAGCATTCCAAGCATTCCATTACAGCAACATCTCACTCCATCAACTCAATAGAGCACGTTTGGGACCACACCATTTGCAACAAAGGCTTGAGTTCCTCTAATTTCTCCCCCAAGCATCCTTGAGTGTTCTTGGTGGAGGTGCTAAGCTTCTCTTTACTCTCCTTTATCATTTAGTTGGGTAGCATAGTACTACTTTCTAGTGCTTGTTCTTTCTTTACATTATTACTTCTTTATCTCATTCTTTGTTATCCGTGGCAGTGGAAATACCTAATAGGAATCTAAATGTGGCAGGCCCCTATACAACCACCCAAAATTTTTCCTCTTGTTATGTGTAGGTGTGTGTGCTCTCAGAGAATCAACTAATGAACGAGTTCATTGATGAGATTCTCCTCATTTTAATCACTCTTATTTATTTACTTTACAACATTAGAGATTACTTAATTTACTTAGTTGTGTCATTTTGGCCCTTTAGCTAGTCAGTTGGGTTGTTAGCTAGTTTTGTTGGCTTAACCATGTCTTTGTCAGTGTCTAGACGTATGGACGACATCATACTTTTGCGACACTAGCAGACCACACTATCATCTAAACATTGTTATTTTGTCCTCAAACAAAGAGTTTTCTGAGACTTAGTGTTAGATCTAGAAGCCAACTCACCTAGCCTTTTCTTGCACTTCAGGCCTGCAGAGTAACTGAGAAGCCCTATAGTCCTCATTACACTCACCTCGTATACCCTAAAACCTTGCACTACGCTAAGGTAAGTTAGGGAAACCTCTCACATCTTAACCCTCTATGACTTGGGGCCTTGAATGTAGTGGTCCCCCTCTCTTACATTTTTGGTGAACCTGATGTGAACCAACATCTATTCATCTATTGGTGTTGAGGCTTCCCTCGATTGATTCACAATTGTTGAGTTCTTGAGCGTTGTGAAGGTTTATGAGCATCACAACCCAGTCCACAACTTCTGGGCATATTGTGAGGAGAAGTGTATGACACCTCCCAATGGATGGAACTAAGGTCTCATTTGGTCCCTCTATGGTCCTTTTCTATGGTCCTAATGTTAGTTTTTCTACACACAAGCAGGTGTTGAGGAATGATATGGGATTCACTAAAAAAACCAATCACGTCCCCAACCCTCCTATGTCCCCCAATCCATCATCAGTGGATGAGTACGAGGTCATTCAAATCCCTACTAAATATGTGTCCTCCCTTATGAAAGGTTGGGTGACCTTGAAAACCATTTGGGAAGAAATCAGAAGATGGTTAGGGCCACTTGAGTTGTTACTGAACTAAATAACATGATTGATAAAGATCAAATAGGTGTAGAGCTCCTAAGTAGTCTCTTTGGTATTGCTGAAGCATGTGCTCCTTTGAATAGCTCTAGCTTTGTACAAGGAGTCACCTTCGAAGAACATGAGGGACAATTAGGGTATCAATGCCCCCCACTTTCGTTTACATGGCCGATGTGGTCTCTTCCACTAGTATTTCCTCTGTCCCTAATCAACCAGAGACTATCAAGGTGAACAAAGTCAATCGGCTTTAACTTCATCCCTTCTATTGCCTCCAGTGGTGGAGGTCTTGGAAGAATGGGTGGTGGAGACTTTAGTAGTGGTGGTGGGTCTAGTAGTGGAGGTGGGGCTGGTGGAAGTGGTTTCGGCAGAAGCCATGGTGGTGGTTTTGATGAAGGCCCTACTAGTGGCAATGGCTTTAGTAGTTGCTCTTGCAAAAGTCATACTGGTGGTGGTTTTGGAGGTGGAATTGGCAATGGCATTGGAGGAGGTTCCTCTGGCCCTTCATCTTCTAATGGCCCCATTCTAAACACTCTACTTCAAAAACTTGGTAAGATGCATAGTTAGTGAGTATTTGCTAGGTCTCTACCTAGCCCATTTCCAACATTTTTTCAAACATAACTTGTTGTTGGTTGCCATATTGAACACTCCCTTCCCTCAAGGAATGGAGATACCTAAATTTCAGAAGTTTGATGGTAAGGGAGATCTAAAAATGCATATATCTACCTTTAATGCTCTCTACACTGACTTCTTCCATCATGATGCATTGATGGCTAAACTATTCCCTCGATCCGTTAAGGAAACAACACTTGAGTGGTACCATTTCTTTCCTGACAATTCTATGTTTTCATTTGATCAACTTGTAAATCAATTCCCTAGACAATTCCAATCAAACATCAGGCCGAAGATGACCTTCTCGAATCTCGTCCAATGTAAGCAAGAAGATAATTGAAAGATTACTAATTTCATAATGCGCTACCAAGCATTTATTTCACAAATCTTGTATTAGCTGTCAATTCTAATGTATAGATGGTGTTCATAGGTAACTTACATAGGCCTTGGCAAAAGAAGTTTTTCATTATGAAATACCCTTCTTTTTTGCATTTGTGTACAACTTTACGAGAGTATCGGTAAATGATTGCTCAGTTCGGGGGATCCTCCTCGCACTCCCATTCTAAGGGAAATTCCATCATATCAATATCTAGGAAAGGAAAAGTCCTTGTGAATGTAGTAGTTGTTGTTGATGACAATGGCCTCAAATGCAACCAAAAATTTACAAAGTTGTCTAAATTTGGCACTTCCATCTTGGAAAAGCTATTGAAGGATAAGATCATAACCTTTTCCACCTCCTAAGCCTATTAAAGAACCTTACCCTAATTGGTATAGTGGGAGCACTTATTTTTAGTACCATCATGTTAATGGATATGAATCTGAATGTTGTATATGGTTGCATCATGAAATACAAGACAACATCAAGGATAGTAGCATTCATCTCTATGGGAATAAATAGAATGCTAACAAATTAGTGGTGAAAGAAAATACAAAATTGCAGATATACATGCACCCATTTTTGTCACAGTTTTCTAAAATGATTATTGATCCCACTGATTCTATTTCTTAGCCTGAGGCCTATGTAAACATGATCTTGATAACTTCCACTATTCCATCCACACCCAATTCTCTAGATATTACATTTACTTCACAAGATTTACCCTTGAACCAAAAACCTTCACCTCTCTACATTCCCACTCATTTCAATGGTAACATTGTGACAGGATTCTTAATTGACCCCACGAGTTGTGTGATTGTTATTACTAAAGAAACATTAGTATTAAATTCACTACTAAAATAAAAATATTAAGAAATGAAATATAACATTTGTACCCATGATGGTATGAATCTTAAACCCTATGACTCAATCACTTTGTCCATCCTAGTTGGACCTAGGACTGTTGACACACTCTTTGATGCAATCCCAGAGTTGGACCTATTCAGAGTGAAGCTAGGAATTCCTTGGTTGGATTCAATGAATGGGATCACATCTGTTATTCATAAATGTTTAAAGTTTTCCCACAAGGGTGTTGTGCATGTGGTGCATGATACTAAATATTAGCCTTTGGTATCTCGTGGTGGATATTCACTGGATCACTTTTGGCCCTCCCTGGTCAATCTGCTTCCTCCAATAATAGACCTAATTTACAAGAACTATGTGAAGTACAAGACTAGGGGAAAAGGGGATCCAAAGCTAACCCTTCCTGCAATAGGAAAATCAACCACCTCCTCTTCTCAAGAAGAGAATAAGGATCATCTACTTATGACCACTCCTTCCCCAAAAGAGAAGGAGTCCTCTTTGGCTCCCTCTCCTTCTTGCAAAGGTAAAGAGAAGGCTATACTATCTACTCCCTCTTCCCCAAAGAAAGAGGAGAGGCCTATGATAGTTCCCTCTTTTCCTCACAAAGGTAAAGAAAAAACATTTTTTCCTGGACTGCCCATTCCTCTCCCCTTTCCTAGGAAGAGTTTTGGATGAGCAAACCTGGTGATTACCCGCTAAGTCTGATGATCCCTCCTTTGCGTAGAACCAAGATTAGGATTTTAGACCTTCCTAATGAATTTCTTGGACCATGGTATTATTTGTATGGTAGAAAGAAAGGTTCTTGCAAGGAATTCGATCTGTGACCTCCTACTGCTCTTGCTGCTAACATAGTGAGTGGAAAGATGCATGTTGTCGAGGCTCTTGAGTTGACTCCTCCTATCACTCCCTAGCCTACTCCCCCTACTCTTGTACAAGAACACATTCCTCCACTTGAAACAACCATATTGGACATTCCTATGGTTGAGTAGGAACCTCTTGTCCCTTCACAAGCTCTAGATTCTAACTCAAATAGCTATAGGAACCATCTTGCATGAGAACACAAGTGTCATCGAAAGGCTTTCCTATCCAAGCACACCACCTAGCAACAGAAGGATGAAGGAATGACCTGTCCTATTTTAGGACCTTTTGTAGTGTCTACTTCCTCCCTTCCCTCTGAACCTCCTCTATCTGATCCACTCCTGGCTTTCATTGCAAGCATGAATGTACCTAACCCTAAGTGGGTACATATGTTTATCACTCCTTCGGTGGAGCCACCTTTGCTGATGTATGTCCCAAATATTTAAATCTTCCCAAAGATTGTGGACATGGTTAATACTTCAATCATGTCCATTGTGGTTATATCTTCCTCTTCCTCTACACCCATAACTTTTTCTGTGGGGAGTTCATCTCCTCCAACAAAGAAAGAAGGTAGAGGCTTATCCTTCTAGCAATGAAGGACATAAGAGGAGTCCACCTTCTTTGCAAGGTGGCCCTGTGATGACTTGTTCTATCCTTGTGATAGATCTAGTCCTAGCTTCCCCTAAGTTTTTCACCACTCCTGAATCATTTGGTGAGCCTAGCATTGAATCTCAAGCGTAGCCTACCTCATATGTTGAGAATAGGCATTGTACTCCCATGGGATGCATGTTCAATTCTATGGATGAAGTCCCAGCCTTATCGGTGATATTTCATGAAATTGCTGACTTTGACTCCACAAGAGCTTAGTGGAGAGCACCTTGAAGGTCCCTCTTCCTTGGGCCTTGTTGCAGAGAGCCAAATGCTCCTCCTCTTAAAATTCCACCCTTGCAGGCTCATCCTCCTTACCCTTATGATAATATAGATTGGGAAGCAGATGACCTCTTGGATGATAAGTGTTAGGAGGAGGCCCCTTTTCTTGATCTTGTGTGTGTGTTTTGTGATGTGTTCCCTTGTACCCATGTTATGTGTGCCTAGAGGACCCTTGTCACCCCTATTGGTGCTTAGATACAGGCTTAATTTTTGTGTCATGAGCCTTCTTCTATTTTTGTCATCATTCTTCCATGTTTGTGATTGATTTTTTATAAATTGGCAGTGATACAAAGCATTGGGGGAATTTAGGCTTCCCTTCCACATTGACCCAATTATTTATTTTTACTTTACCTTCTCACGCATTCCTCACATGGTTAGATATAGTAGGGGGTTCATGACAGTTCATTTATATACTATTAGTATACATATCTATATATATTTATGAGTAGTTCTGACCCTGAAATATCAGGCTACCCCTATGTCCTTTATTTTCATCTTTTTTCTTTTTCTTTTTCTTTTTCTTTATCTTTTCTCTTCTTTACTTGAGTTTTCCCTCCTATGTGTGACAATGCTCTTCTTTGACACTTCAATTTTTAGAAAACGAATTTGTTTCCAACGAATCTTTTTCTTGAAAGTCTTCACAATAATTTCTTCCTTAGAATTGCATTGTCAACTTGGAACCCTAATAGAATGTGTTTCCTTCATCATGGGTTCATAAAGAAAGGACTTAAAGACCTTCCTCTAAAGGGGGAACAACTTTGACTTCCCCTCATGTGGGGGCATATCTTTCCTTTCAAATTCTTGGATGAAGTGAACATCTTTCAAAAATATTCCTTGTTGATGAATCACTCTAAGAGAAAAACTACTTTTCGTGTCCCTTGAGTGGACCCCCCTTCTTCTTCCTCATGGCGTGTTCCCAAGGGACCCTTTCTTCAAAGGCCTTTGTGACAAATGGACTTTTTCATGTTTATCCTGGGGCTGCCTGACTAGGCTCATTCCATTTGTCTTTTCGCGTCTAGCTCAGGGGCAACCTAACTAGACCTTACCATTCGAATAACATGTCCCTTGAGTGGACCTCTCTCCTTTTTAAGGGTTCTAGATGGACCCATTTCAAATCTTTATGGTATGTGTGACCAACCGCTTCTGACATGTTTATCTGTAGGTAGAAATTTCGCTGCTCTTGACATGTTCTATCTGTGAGTAGACATGTTTCAACTTTTTGACACGCTCTATCTGCAGGTAGACGTGTCACCACTTTTGAAATGCTCTATATGTGGGTAGACATGTAGCCACTCTTGCCATGTTCTATTTTCAAGTAGACATATCACCGCTTCTTGACATGCTCTATCTATGGGTAGACATGTTGCCACTTTTGACATGTTCTATTTGTGTGTAGACATCTCACCACTTTTAACATTTTCTATCTATGGGTAGACATGTTGAGGCTTCCTAACTCTATGGAATTCACTTCCTTGGGCCTTCTTCCATGTGAGAGATCTTGGGGGTTGGCTCTTTGCAGGTCTACGGTCCTATAAGATGCTTTGTTGTTCCAACTTCGTAGTTCTGAGTAGCTATAGAGTCCTTCACTTCTCTTACACCTTTAGGTACGCCAAATCGAGTACTACTTCTTTGATGGTTTAGGTATACTTTTCTAACCCTACTCTCTTCTCTATCTACTTTATTGAGCACTCATTAGTACCTGTGCTCACTAAAGTGGGGGAAAAATGTATAAGAGAAAATTTGCACCCTAGGTGCAATTCCCCTTTTTTTCCTTTATCCACATTAGAAAAAAAAAGTCAGAGGCTTAATTTAACTTAAGCTTGTTGATGGTAGTCTACGCGGTGCCTATTTTGTGTGTCAGTGGAGGTGTTTCTATTAGGGATGCCCGCACGGTGTGTAGACATCCATGTTGCACACTTATGTCCCTGATAGGTTCCTGCGACTGAGCTAGTAGAGGAATTACACTTCCTATTGGAAGTGAAGTTGTAACACCTCCTTCATCCCACTGAATCGAATATGGCCATTTTATTCCTCTCTCCTTCATATTCACTCCTTGAACTTGCATTTAAACTCTTTACAACCTTAGAGATTACTTAATTTACTTAGTTTTGTCATTTTGTCCCTTTAGTTAGTCAGTTGGGTCATTAGCTAGTTTTTTTGGCTTAACCATGTCTTTGTCCTTGTCTAGCCATATGGACGGCAACACATTTTTGAGATGTTAGCACACCACACTGTCATCCAAGGATTGCACTTCTCTCCTTAGACAAAGAGTTTTCTAAGATGTAGCGTTAGAACTAGAAACTAGCTTGCCTAGCCTTTTCATCCACTTCGTGTCTATAGAGTAACTAAGAGGCCCTACGGTCCCCATTATCCTTGCCTCATATACCCTAAAACATTGCACTAAGCTGAGGTAAGTTAGGGCAGCCTCTCGTGTCTTGACCCTCCATGACCTAGGGCCTTGCACGCGATGGTCCCCCTCTCTTACAACGACATGACAGGGGTTACAAACTCTTCATGTTCACATCATGCACCCCACAGGGATGCACAAGTGAATGATATATTTTCTTACAACCCTCTACAAACTTCAAACATCAACTCTATAGTTGATCACTACCCTATTTCTTGCTTTTATCATGATCTTAAAATATTACAATGCATAACTTAAATACATATACATCTAATATCTCTCTAATGGGAATATTACAATAACATACATACTTCTTCATTACAACATAGAAGCTTCAAATTATAGCTCAGAAGTATGAAAAAAATTACAACTATCATTCCCTTTCTTAATGCTTAATTCACTCAATAGGGAATCACCATTCTTTCAAAACTTGAATACTTCTCATAAACTGATTTCAAACATAATAATACTTTCTTTAAATTTATGATAATTCCTAGTAACTTAGATTAACTTATAACCTTTCTTCTTGATTGAAGATTTTGTAGATTTGGAACTATCTTCACATTTTTAGCCGATTTTTTTGACAAAATTGCCACCTCTCTTCATAGAGGACTAAATTTCAAACAACATGAAGCTCTTTGAAGATAAATTTATTTTTGGATATTTTCCCATAGTAGAGTCACACAAGTTCTTTGAAATTTTCTACATCACAACCAATTCTAGGTATGGAA
>VDFB02186649.1:0-25092 GCA_007258455.2 Sequoia sempervirens
AGATGGAGGAGGGATGGGGGAGATGGTGATGAGGAGGAGGGAGATGGTGAGGATGGAGGGGATGGTGGCAAAGATGGAGGAGATGGTAGAGATGCAGGTGGCAGCCAGATACTATATTTTAGAGTACCCCAGAGGAAGAAATCTATGGTTTCCTCGGGAGAGCAGCAGGCAGGACCATCCCATGTTTAGATTCACGTGCCTTCCCATCAGCAACATGCATAGATTGATGCTCTACAGTTACAAGTTGAGGGGTTATAGGGACAAATAGCATAGGCACAGATGTAGATTGCTACTATGACAATAGAGAGAGATGCTACGAGACAACGATGTGAGCATGCAAAGGCCCTAGCTGAGAGATTGCAGAGAGTTTTTGAGGGTACTACTACAGGGGATATGCTCAAAGAGGTTTGAAATTTATCCCGAGAGGCAGAGTACTACATATTACAACATTATCAAGTGGTTCTTGTAGAGCGGCATGCCCCTAGTTATGCATAGTCTGTCAGTGCTAGGTTAAGTTGAAGTCAGTCACAAAACATGAGCAAGTGTGTGACTAGGCCACCTCTCAAAGATCCATCAGGAAAAGATCCAGGTGCAGGTCCATTTGGTAGTGCAGCAGTAGGCACAATGAGGCCTACAGCATCTAGGGGGAGCAACACATAGCGTTAGTGTTCATATTAGATGTACTGATACTTGATGTATTTACTGATTCAGTCTGGGCCTTTATGATTTTTTGCCATTTTTTTGATGTATCTCTCCACATTTTGTGATATCATTGTACACTTAACATCGATTATTTTGAGATTATATGAGATGCAACGAAGATTATTGATCTATATGTTGTATACATGCTTGTATGATGAATGCATTTAATTTCCACTCTATATGTTATGTGATGTTTATGTGATTATGCCATGGTTGTGTATGAATGCAATAATGAAATGATGATGCATGGATTATGATTCTATATGGATTTATGGATGATACTTTATGATATGTAGATAAGATGTGATGCACTTTATTTTTGTATTTTTCCAATGCAAATATATGATCTAATGCATGGATGGATGATATATGATAATACTTTCTAATGTATGTATGATATGGTAATGATTATGCAACTACATGTGAATGATATTTTTTTGTTTATGTCAAATGTACTCGATCCTTAAATGAGAGAAATTAAATCATCTTTGAAATTTTCTAGTCTTGGAAAACCTAAAATGCACATGCAAAACTAATATGTATGCAATCTATCTTAACCATGCAAATCTAAATATGCACCATTGTCATCTTATTAGTCGATTTTGTTGTACTTGTTATCATCATTGAGATTTTAATATGTTGAAAGTTAGTACAAACATCGATGGTAGAATTAAACCATGATGACCTGAGTACAACTTCCATTGATTTTTGATATTGAAAGGTAATACAAGAATCTAGGCATAATTTAACCAAGATGACTTGAGTATTGATTGTGTAAAACAAACAAGAGTTAATCTTTTTCCTATGCAAATCCAGAATGTCATCAATGATACTTTGGAGATAATATCCTGCGACAAATTTACATAGTAGTAATGATCAACTCACAAACAGCAAACAAAGAAAAATCATACTCCATCCTAGCTTCTCTAGTCCATGACATCCTTGAGTTGCTCCAGAGAAATGATAACAAAAATCAAGATACAATAGTTGAACATTTATGCTAAAGTGATTAAACCATGATTCAGAAGAACATCATCCAGTGAGATTTGTTTTATCAATCTTGTTGTCGATTTGAATGGTTAGTTTTCTAAAGATCGTGATCGATGTTCAATGTTGAGTTTTGTTGTGTTTTTTATGTTTGTTGTGTTGTCTTATTGTTGTTTGTCTATTGTGTTTTAAGCTTAAAGTAGATTGCCCCCAGTGAGTTCAGGATTTTTTCCCCCAATAAGAACCAACCATTTATTATGAATATGCACAATGATCACCAAGCCAAGATGAAACACGACCTCGACGCCCAGATATGTACATGAGGTTCTATGATGGAGAAAAGCAGACAACCAACACATGTTCCAATAGATGGAAAAGCTAGTATATCACAAATAGCACCTATTGCCAGGTTTTCACTACTTGTTTTTATTGCACTTTTTATGATTTTTTTTATTTTTTTTATTTTTCACCTTTTTTGTATTTTTCCTTTTTTGTTTTTTTTTGTATTTTGCAATTTTTTTACTTTTTTTGGATTTTTCAGCTTTTTGAATCGTGCACTGGATGAGTTATGTATAAAACTTCTTGAGATGAATGTTTTTGATAAGCTCTTCAAACAGATCCCCTTCTGGTGTAAATAAAAGATATGCTCCAAATCCATATATTGATATAATGGCTAAAGGACCTAGCCAATTAGGTTCAAATTTTCCCTTATTTTCCTGATCTTGTTGATTGCAAGGATTCTCCTTTAGTACCAAGTCACCAATCTGAAATTTTCTTGGTCTTACCTTGTGGTTATAGCTCCTTGAAATTCTTTGTTGATAAGCTTTCAGATGATCAACAGCATGCTGACAGCGTTCATCCAACAATTCCAACTCCTATAGTCTGGATACCCAATAGTTTTCCTCTAAAATGATTCCTTTCAATGACACCCGGAGTGAAGATAACTCAACCTCAATAGGTAAGATGGCTTCTAATCCATACACAAGAGCATATGGTGTGGCTCATGTAGGGGTGCGGATGCTAGTATGATATGCCCACAAGGCAGGGTTTAGTTGAACATGCCAGTCACGTCCAGCCTCGTTGACAGTCTTCTTCAATATTTTCAAAATGGTCTTATTTGAGGCTTTTGCTTGGCCATTCCATTGAGGGTAATAGGGTGTGGAAAATAAATGTTGGATATGGAATATTTCATAGATTTCTTGTACATCTTGGTTTTTGAAGGGTCTACCATTGTTAGTGACAATGGAGCTAGGGATGCCATACCGACAAAAAATGTAGTTCAAGATGAAGGAGCCAATTTTTTTACCAGTGATCATGGTTAATGGGACAGCTTCAATCCACTTTGTGAAATACTCAGTGGTTGTGATTATGGATTTATGTTTGTTAGAGGAAGATGGATGGATCTTACCCACAATATCAAGTCCCCATTGACAGAAGTCCAGGTCAATGTGAATGGTTGCAGCTCCTACGTTGGTGCATGTATGAGATTTCCATGAACTTGACACTTCTTAAAAAATTGAAAATAGTTTCTTCGCTAGAGTAAGACCACTTGAATGAGTACCAAAAATACCTTCATGAACTTCTCATAAAGTGGTTTCAGATTCATCATGTTCAAGACATCAGAGGAGAGTACCATCGAGACCTTGTCAATAAAGTGTATCAGCTATCAGGGTGTGTTGGGCTGCTTGATGGATAAAGTTGTGTTTTTGGTTCTGGGATAGATCAAGTGGAAGGGTATTGTCTCTCAAATAGGTATAAATCTTCCCATAAATTGAAGAATCATCATCAACTAGATGGCACACGACTTGGGATTCAGGATTGTCATAGGCAGGATTAAACAATTGTTCCACCATGAATTCATAACGACTTCATTTTTTTGGTATTTGTAGAAGAGAAGCAATGGTTGTCATGGCATCTGTAGCTTTGTTGTCTACTCTTGGAATTTGTTCAAACTTCATTTCAACAAAGTATATCTTGAAGTCATCTACCATTCTCTTGTATGGCATCAACTTGTCATCTTTTGTTTGATAATCATCATTAACCTGATTGATGACTAATTGAGAATCCCCATAAACTTGTAATTCTATGATTTTCCATTCCACTACTACCTTGATACCAATGATTAGTGATTCATATTCAACCATGTTATTTGTGCAAGGGAACATCAACCTATAAGATTTTGGGATAGTGTGTCCTTGAGGAGTAACAAATAGGATTCTAGCACCCAATCCATGTTGAGTGTAAGACCCATCAAAGTATAATATCCAATGTTGTGCAATCATTGTGAGGACATTTGCATCTGGGAATTCAATGTGCATACATTACAAAAAATCCATGTGATTTGCTCCATTTTTTGCTCCATTTTTTGCTTCCACCCACTGTTTTAATGTATTTTTCTCCAATTTTTTGAAAAAGTCGGCACTATTTATCAGGATGGCACCATTTTTGGCATTTTTTGCATCGATCAAAACAAGTTGGCGCTAAATCAGGCACTAATTAGCACCTACTTTAGCATTGGATTTAGCACCAGATTTAGCACCAGATTTAGAGTCAGGTTTAGAACCGGGTTTAGTGTCAGGTTTAGCACCGGGTTTAGTGTCAAGTTTAGCACTAGATTTAGTGTCAAGTTATTGACGGATTTAGTGTCGGGTTTAGCACCAAATTTAGCATTGGATTAGTGCCTAATTTAGCACCTAATTGTTTTGATCTAGCAAGGATTAAGGGTTAAGGGATTAGAGGTGTTAGAACAAAAAATCCTTCCCCAATATTTACTGGCCTTCAATTGTTTGCCTACATTTCACTTGCATCAAAATATCCCTCAACCCTCAACCCTCAACCCGAATCCCTCAACCCTCAACCCTCAACCTTAAACCCTAAACCCTCAACCCCTATACCCTCTACCCTATACATTGGACCCTAAACCCTAATCCTTCAACCATATACCCTCAACCCTTAACCATCAACCCTAAACCCTTAAACCTTCTACCCTAGTCTACCCTCAACCCTAATCCATCAACCCTATACCCTCAACCCAATACCCTAAACCATCAATTCTATAGGTCCTCAACTCTAAACCGGCCTCTACCCTCTACCCTCAACCCAATACCCTCTATCCTCAACCCTCAACCCTTAAACCCTTAAATCCAAGTAAACTCTCTACCCTAATCCCTCAACCCTCAACCCTCAACCCTCAATCCTTCAACCCTTAAACCCTCAACCCTCTAGTACCCTCTACCCTCAACCCTCAACCCTTAAACCCTAATCACTCAACCCCTATACATTGGACCCTTAACCCTAATCCTTCAACCAGATACCCTCAAACCTACACCCTAAACACTCTACCCTCAACCCTTAACCATCAACCCTAAACCCTTAAACCTTCTACCCTCTACCCTCAACCCTAATCCCTCAACCTTATAACCTCAACCCAATACCCTAAACCATCAACCCTATAGGTCCTTAACTCTATACCCTTAATTCTCAACCCTCTACCCTATACATTGGATCCTCAACCCCCATATATCTTTGTTCCTCCCCCCTCTTCTCTTCTTCTCTCTATCTCACTTCTCCCTCCATCTCTCGCTCCATCCATCCCTCTCTACCCTAATCCCTCAACCCTAAACCATCAACTGCCTTAAACCTCAAACACTCAACCCTAAACCATCAACCCTCGGCTCCTTAAACCCTAAACCCTTAAAACCAACCTCTACCCTCTACCTCAACCCTCAACTTTAAACCCTTAAACTCCAAGTAAACTTCCTACTTAACCTCAACCCTCAACCCACCCTTAATCCTCAACCTAAACCCTCAACCCTTAAACCCTCAGCCCTCTACCCTCTACCCTCAACCTCAACCTCAACCTCTACCTCAACCCTTAAACTCCTAATCCTCAACCCTTATACCCTCACTCATACATTGGACCCTCAACCCTAATCCTTCAACTATATACCTTCAAACCCTTAACCATCAACCCTAACCCTAAACCCAAACCCTAAACCCTTAAACCTTATACTTCTACCCTCAACCCTAATCCCTCAACCCTATACCCTCAACACACTAAACCATCAACCCTATAGGTCTTCAACTCTATACCTAATTTCAACCCTTCTACCTCATACATACATTGGATCCTCAACCCTCATATATCTTTGTCCCTCCCTCCTCTTCTAGTCTCCTCTCTATCTCACTTCTCCCTCCATCTCTCTCTCCATCCATCCCTCCCTCTCTACCCTAATCCCTCAACCCTAAACCATCAACCCTTAAACACTCAACCCTAAGCCCTAAACCCTCAACCCTCAACCCTTAAACCCTAAACCCTTAAACCGGCCTCTACCCTCTACCCCCAACCCTCAACCATTAAACCCTTAAACCCAAGTAACCCCTCTACCTTAATAGTATGATCTTAAATTTGAGAATTAATAGCATTTGAATTAAATGACATTTTTATATTCTTTTCAATTAAAAACTGTAATATTTAATTTGTAAAATATTATAAAATAAATAAATAATAATAAAATTTATATGTTGAATATTAATCATTATTTAGAATTTATTTTTCATAATAATAATATGAATGGTTTGGAAGAAATTCAAGAGGGAGATCTATTTTAATTAAAAAAAATCTTAGGGTGCAAGGAATCTAATGTAATATCACAATCACAGTCACAATCACACAATTTTTTTAAATTATAATAATTAAAATCATAATTTAATGATTAAATTATATATTAAATTCATATTCATTTTAGTTTTATTTAAATAAATATTTTTTTATATATATTTTAAAATTAAAATTAATAATTGTTAAAGATATTTTTCATATTTTTATTTTATATAAAATAACATCAATAGTTTTTAATTATTAAATGAACATACAAATTAATAAATTTAACAGATAATAGTAATTTTTTATTACAAAATATATGTATTTTGTTTTCTAAATTTGTTTGAATATTAAAAGATTTAATGATTAAACATATTTGAGTTTTTTCACATCAATATTTTTACCACCATGATGAGTTAGAACAAAATACCCAAGTCCTAATTTTCAACTCTCATTTTCACTTGGTTTTTTCGAGCTCCCTTGTCCTGCACATGCCACCATCATTAGGGTTTGAAACCTTGAGCTTTCTAAAGGAGGATCTATCAATTTTCTCATTGATTTTGAGAGTTTTCTTCACAAAAAATTTTGTTGAGGTTGAATCAGGTAAAGCTTTCATGGTTCATCATTTTTTTCCACTTATCTGAATGTGTTTTCAAAGACATCCCTTCTCGGATTCTCATGCATTTTTCTCTTGCTTTACTTTGTCGACACTGTGCTTCTCTTGAGGCTAACATCAAAGCACTTCTAGAGCTCACATTTCTTCGAACAACAAGAAGTTGAGTAAGTTTCTATGCGCCATTTCTTTGTATCTTACCTTTGTTTTCTGTCAAAACAAGCTCGATTTGGACTCAATAGATATGAATGAATGGGTGTTTTGTTTCTACCATGCATCCTTATTTTGAATCCCTTCTATCTTGGCTCAGCTTCTCTGGACTTAGCTCACTAGCAAAAGAAATGAAACAAATCATTCTCTCCATATTTGGTTTGATCAAACGATGAAAGATTTTTTTATTTATGCATTTTTTCTCTTTCCTGGTGATAGCTTAGTCATGGCCTCTCTAGAATATTTTTTCTATTTCCAAAACGAACAAAGTGTAAACTTTTCTTTATTATATTTTTGAGCCTCCTTCATGGCTCCATGATTATGGTCGTAGGCTCTATTCAATGGCATTTTGGGTTTGTCTTTGATTTGGGGTTTTTTGAAAAGCTGTGACTCCTATTGCATATACAAGCTCTCAGAAAAATGAGTGCAAGCCTCTTGGCATGATCTTTCACTTCTCAAAAAGAAAAATAAATCCTTCTACATTTGGGGCTCAGCCTAGAAACTCTAAAAAATGGGTTTGTAATATTTTGGATATCCTTCTCCTTTCTTGCAAGCATTTTACATTTTCATCTTTTAGAACCCTCTTCACAAGACAATTGTACTATTTTTTTGTATGTTCATTTTTCTCTGAACAAGAAAAAAATGGTGATGATTGATGCAGAGCATGGTGGGATTCAAAGGTCTTCAAAGACACAAACACAATTTTTTGCAAGATCACTTAAACATTCACAAATTTACTTTAATGAAACATGGTTTTCCAAACTCCAAATACACCAAAAAGAGGTTTTAAGACACAAAAATCTTATTGAACCCTTACCACACCTTAAACATCATAGAATTGATAGGTTTAAGCCAAAAAAACACTCTTAGAACACTAGTTCTTTCATTATTGCGTTATTCATACTCAAGAAGATAAATTGCTTATAATGTTCCACATAGACAAAATTGGGTCTATCTTTTAAACCAGATTGAATGAGGTTTTTTTGGAAAGAAACCCTCAAAAAATGGTTGTCTCGTTGTCCTAAAGGCCTAATTTTGGCTCATATGCAAAGAGGGTTTATTGGAACTAACTACTCCAAACCACAAACCACTTTTCCAATGCATCAAAAACCTTATAATAGGTCTTCACATGTTATCCAAACTATCTCCAGCCCTTTAACATTGCATTTGTAGCAAATCCCAACTTGTAGCTATGCCTTCATGCTCAACATTCACAAATTTACTTTAATGAAACATGGTTTTCCAAGCTCCAAATACACCAAATAGAGGTTTTAAGACACCAAAATCTTACTAAACCTTTCCCACACCTTGAACATCATAGAATTGACAGGATTAATCCAACAAAACACTCTTAGAACACTAGTTCTTTCATTATTGCATTATTCATACTCAAGAAGACAAATTGCTTGTAGTGTTCCACATAGACAAAATCGGGTGTATCATTTAAACCAGATTGAATCTCCAAAAAAAAAAAAACATTTTCAAGAACTCATTTCGGCCTTCTTAAACATATCAAAAAATAGAATGAGGTTTTTTTGGAAAGAAACTCTCAAAAAATGATTGTCTCGTTGTCGTAGAGGCCTAATTTTGGCTCATATGCAAGAGGGTTTATTGGAAAAAACTGCTCCAAACCACAAACCACTTTGGAAACACTTAAAACACCTTATAATAGGTCTACACATTCTTTCAAAACCATCTCCAACCCTTTAACATTTCATTTGTATAAAATCCCAACTTGTAGCTATGCCTTCATGCTCAACATTCACAAATTTACTTGAATGAAACATGGTTTTCCAAGCTCCAAATACACCAAAAAGAGGTTTTAAAACACCAAACTCTTACTGAACCTTTAACACACCTTGAAAATCATATAATTAACAAGATTAATCCAACAAAACATGCTTAGAACACTGGTTCTTTCATTATTGCATTATTCATACTCAAGAAGACAAATTGCTTATAGTGTTCCACATAGACAAAATTGGGTGTATCTTTTAAACCAAATTGAATCTCCAAAAAAAAAAAAATTGAAGAACCCATTTCACCTTTCTTAAACATATAAAAAAACAAAATGAGGTTGTTCTGGAAAGAAACCCTCAAAAAATGACTGTCCCGATGTCCTAGAGGCTTAATTTTGGCTCATATGCAAGAGGGTTTATTGGAAATAACTGCTCCAAACCACAAACCACAAACCACTTTTCCAACACTTCAAAAAAATTATAATAGGTCTTCACATTCTATCCAAACCATCTCCAACCCTTTAATAAATCATTTGTAGAAAATCTCAACTTGCAGCTATGCCTTCATGCTCAAAATTGATGAAAAAATCACAAGGGCAGCAATAGAACTCTTGTAACTTGACTACCCCTACACTTTCAAACACAACCAGCATTGAAAAACAACCTAAACTAACCCATTCCACTGATTTACAGAGGTCTACATCGATGGAATGGTGATTTATGCTTTTATTTGACTCTTAAACCCTTAAAATGAGGATTTTTGGACTGCCCTCAGAAAAATGGCTCTAAAAAGCTTAAAACTCAATGAAATTAACTCAAACCAGATTTATTTGAAAGATAATTCAAATAGATATCAAAACCAACCAAAAATAAAGCTTGATATTATTGTACGAATCAATACCACACCTAAGAACAACAAGAAAATGTTAAAATCTGCAAAACAGGGTACTTTTATTCAACATTTATTCAAGATACAATGTACTCTCTTCTTCCACGCCTTCACAAGGCTCTTTAAAGGTGTCTATAATAATTATCTAACTACCCCTTCAGTTACAATCGACCAACAACCTTCCCTTTACAAAATGACTCTTCACATTCCACTTTTTTGCATTTTGCAATTTTCCATTTTTTTGCTATAAATGACAACTTTTGCATTTTGACTTCATAGACCTCCTAGAAACCTATTAATGACTCAAATGCATTTAAAATGGTCCAAACATGACCTTTTTACAATCACAATATGATGAAGACTCAAATTTTACAAATTTTCCCCATGGAGGCATGAAGTTACATGGTGCCCTGCACCAATGATATGGTTCACAATTATGAAAATAAACATGGTTCTATTTCCTTTTGATGTATGTAACTGTAATTTGATTTTTCTTGTTCTCAGAAATGAAGTTTTGTTCTCTTTCCACAGTTTCATTGATCTCTTCATCATTCCCCAATAATTGAATAGTGTTATAAAATCATAAGAGGCAGTCTTAGGTATTAGATAGATGGTATGCTTCATAACACGTTGCTTAGGCCATCCACTGGGGCAATGAAATTTATCCTTGTATAAGTAATGTACCGAAGGATTCAGTTCAATAATATACTTCACCATGCACTTCATATGCCATTGGAATATATTTTTACAACATAAAATCCTATAACCATACTAATTGAGACTTCAAGGTCAAGTGAACAATTTTGTATTAGATTTCTGATTTTGGAACTCGTGAATATTATGTGGCTGAGAAAAATTTTCAAACAAATTTCTTATGTTGTGGAGCCAAATAGTTGCCATGGCATTACTTTTATGATCAAATTTATGCATGTCTTCTAAGCTTCTTAATTTGTCTCTTGTGTAAGCCTTTAAGAAGCTTCTCGGGCTACTAATTTGTAATTAGTTTGCAAGGGATTGTTTGCTCTTTCTTTGCCAATTTCCTATTTTATAGGGAGTTATGGTCTGTTTCTTTCCAATCACAAGGTGCATTTCAGTGAACTTGACCATTCTGAATTATTTAAATGTAGACACCATATGGTCGATGTTGAATGTTATTGTTGCTCCAAGGCACTTTGACTTCTTCCTTAGACAGTGAGATTCCCTCAAGACATGAATGTGGTTATCATAGCTCTAAACACTCATTTCAACATGAAGAATGCATCAATGTGTAGTAGAATTTGTAAAGAACTTGTCTCTAATTATAAATGTTTTAGATTGTTACATATATTCATGGTTATATTCTCGTGATAGATTCCTTTGAAACTTGTGACAGGTATGTATTTGAGGACCAAATTGAGTTTATCAAGGAATCGATACTTGAAGGAGAACGGGTACTTTAACAAATTAGATCATATGTTGATGTTTTGAATTGTATATCAAATATCTTCTTTTGATTTAAATAGTAATAAGATATATGTTTCTTTCTTTGGTTGATTGGACTAAACTTTAGAGAACAAATGGAAAATGTTTTTGAGTTTTATATGTATTTTTGTAAGAATTTTTAACTTTACAACATAGATTATATATTATTCACTTTTTATTTTTTGTTAATTTGCTTATTATTGATGTTTTATCCTAAATTAGGCTAAGGGTGATGATTTTGAAAAGGATTATAGGGAAAAAACAATGTCACACAAACTCTAGGTGGGATGCATTTTCTTGATGCCTGAAATGAGTGTAGCATTTAGCTATAGAAGGCATCAGAAATAATTTTGCACCATAAACTGTTTAATGTACATATGTTATATGAATCAACTAATTTTTATTTTTATTTTACTCTGCTGAAATTAAATGAATCCTCATTTGCAATAATCAAGCCACTGGAAGGAACATTGTTTCCTTTTATTTTATTCTTGACATAGCATCAACTAAAAGTTTTAATGTTATTTTCAAAATTGTTGGTTATTTGATGCTAGCTTAACTTTTCTTGCAATGGTTGTATAGGATGAAAACAATAGCCATATCAAATACCTTTTTCCCAAGTCCTACTCTCTCAAGGTTAACAATCTCAATCTCACTAATAGTGATTACTAAGAAAGGTAATTCCACCAACTCTACCAAATAGTTTACCATAAGAACAATAAAAGCATAGGCTTTAAAAGGAACTCCATGAAAACCAAGCTCTCTAAATGGTATATTAAACTCTAGTTCAAAAAATTTTAGATGAGGTTGCTCCTATAGCTCTATTACTCGCTTGAAAAATCCTTGAAACTCTGCATTGATTTCATTTTTCATGTCCCTCTCTTGTTGTTCTTCCTCAATTTCATCAGGATCATACATTGACCTTCTTTCCCCTCCTAAAGTTTGGACCACATCCATTACCTCCACATAAAACTAGACATCCTTGGTCTTCTTGGTTCACACCATGATATGGTTATGCAAATGAAAATGAAGCAAAGCAATCATCACCTTCTTCACTGGTTGGAATAATGCATGCTTAATGTTTTGATACATGATATCAAATCTCTCTTCTACTCTCATGGTTGAATATCGAAATCCATTATGGTGGACCTCTAGAGTTCCAATTATCTTTCTTCCTCTTCCACCAAATGTTGGCATATTTTACTAACGTTTATTAGAATTGTTGCATGTTTTACATCATTGGAATGACATATTAGCTGTAAAAATTTTGAAATTTTATTATGGTATGTGCACTTTGATATGATGTAATATGATTATGGTCTGCCAGTTGCGTGATGAATCTTCTGATGGATTGGAATATTCCTTGTAGAGATCTTAGTTGGATAATGTTTTTAGGAGGTGGCATTTCCATGATTGCTTTGAATTTTGTTGGATCTACTTCAATGCCTTTAGCTGAGACTATGTATCCTAAGAGTTTTGTTGATGTTACTCTGAATATACACTTCTTTGGATTTAAACGCACATTGAACTTTTCCAATCGAGTAAATATTTTATCCAAGATTTCTAGATGTCCTTCTCTGGTGAATGATTTTGCTAATAGGTCATCCACATAATCCTCCATGAATGTGTGCATCATGTCATGAAAGATTGTTGTCATTGCATGCTAATAGGTGGCTCTGGCATTCTTTAATCCAAAAGGCATGACATTCCAACAAAATTTACCCCATGGGCATGTGAAAGTTTTTTTGTCTTGATCCTCTAGTGCAATTTTGATCTGATTATAGCCTAAAAAACCATCCATGAGTGATAGCTCATAATGTTTCCTGTTGTTAAATCCACAATTATGTCTATATTGGGCAAAGGAAAGTCATCCTTTGGACAAGCCTTGTTAAGATCTCTAAAATCTATGCATATTTTGATGTTGTTGTCTGGTTTGGAGACTAGTACAATGTTTGAAATCCATTATGCATAGTCAATTGGTTGGATGAACCCTGCATCTAATAATTTTTTTAGTTATGCTTTCACTAATAGGGCAATGTGTGGATGCATTTTTCTCAATTTATGCTTTACTAGCTTCACTCCAGGTGCTATGGATAAATGATGCACTATTAGATCTGGATCTATTCCTGGCATGTTAGCATGGGACCAAGAAAAATTGATTTGTCTTTCTTCAAAGAATTTGGTGAAATTTGGCTTTTCTTGCTTTGTCATTGATGTCAATAGGTGTATGGTCTTTGTTGTTTCTGCAGTACCGATGTTTATGGATTGCGTAGGCTCAACCAATACTAAATATCTTTCTTGATAATGCTCAGGAAGAGTGTCAAATCTCTCATCCTTCAGTGCCTTGGAGAGGTTTTCACCATTCGATACACTCTTTCTTTTTACTTTTCCATGATCTAATACTACCATTGCATGGTTTTCACCATTAGATCAATTTTTTGTATTCTTTATTTTACAACTAAGAGATTTGGAACTCCCCTAGTTTGAAGTTGCATTATGAAATTCATTGGTGGAACTTGTTTTGGGATTTTTAGAACAAAGGAAATTGATAATGGCATCATCATCTAAAAAAATAGGAATACCAAGTAGCTCGGTTTGTTCACAGTCAATGAGTTCGAGATGTATCAAAGGTAAGGAATCATTGGATTGGTCAAGATCAAAGGCGGTAAGGGTCATAATGGAAATTTTTTCAAGGTGTTCAATAGCAACGTCAAGATCTATAATGTTACTCTCCTCCAAATGATCTATCTTGGTCAACGTCTGATCATCCTCACTAGAGTCATCTATATGTAGTGATCCAAATTCAAATGGTCTAGACCCTGAACTTTGACCCTCCATATGTATGGGTGCATACTTTTTTATCACATAGATTTCTTTGTCTTCACAAGATTCTTCAAATAGTGAATCCCATTCATATTCATTTGAGTTTGTTTCAGAACTAGCTTGCAATTGGAGGATTCATTCACAAATCTACTAAGTGGCTTCTTCTTTTGTCTCTTCTTTGTATCCAAATCTTGTCTTGTCTTTTGCATTGATTGTAATAGGCTGAATTGTTTCCACAATACCTTCTTTTTGTTTTCCAATAGGACCTTTTCCTTCATATCTCATATTTTTTAAGATTGTGAACCCTTTACCATATTGCTCTGTTGGTATACTAGAAGTTGCTACTTGGGATGTTTCTTTATCTTTGTAAAGCCAATTTAGAATGTCTTTGTCCTCAAATTCATCAACTAGAGTACCTACTTTTACAAATTTTCCATCAAAGATCGTGATGGGTTGTGAAGATTGTTGTCTAGATATTGATGGTTGTCCATATGATTTTGGAGAAGGTAGCAGCTATGAGAGACATAAGGACCGCTCAAAAGAATATTCCCCCATGCCTTTATCTTTAAACTAAATCTTTTTCTCAAACTGTTTTGACAAAGAATTTAGTTGACTTTCATTACTTGAGGAAATAGAATCACCGATGCCTTTATAAGTTTCAACTGAACCTTTTTCTCAAACTATTTTGACAAAGAATTGAGTTGGCTTTCATTACTTGAGTAAATGGAAGTGAGAGCTTCTCTATTGTGTGGTACAAAAACATCTTGGACTGTATTGAGAGTGTTGCAATATTGGGGACTATTAGAATATGCTGAAATTGTGATCTCTTGTCCATTGTAAGGGAACTTCAAGCATTGATGGTATGTTGATGGAACCACTTGCATTTCATGGATCCAAGGTTGACCCAAGAGTATGTTATAAGTCAAATATTTGTCTAAAACTTGGCAGATTATATCCTTTTGAACTAGTCCCACTTGAATTCACAATACAATCAATCCTTCAGAGGATCTTTCTTCATCATCATAAGCTTTTATGGTGATCTTTCTTCTGAAATCTATAGCATTTTCTAAAACCATCTATTAAAACATGTTTGACCTAATGTTTATGGATTATAACCTCAATATGGAGTGGAGCATTGTGTGGATGAGTGAGGGATGCATCATCATTTTCTGAGAATGATAAACAATGGGGTGTATTCAAATGTCCCACCATGGCTTGGAATTGACAAACTTCCAAATTAGTTGGTATTGCGGT
The DNA here is from genome assembly GCA_007258455.2 of Sequoia sempervirens. Lineage (NCBI taxonomy): Eukaryota > Viridiplantae > Streptophyta > Pinopsida > Cupressales > Cupressaceae > Sequoia > Sequoia sempervirens. The sequence goes on from VDFB02186649.1 coordinate 15,282, forward strand.
ATCCACCAAAGCTTTTTCCAAATTTTCCTTATGGGCTGGTGAAATTTTAAGAAGTTCCAGTATGGATATCTACACTAGAATCTTTTGCAAGTGATCCACTATGTTGTATCAATTAGAAGGAGTAGCAGGTGTTTTAGATGTACTTCCTTTCAATACCAATTTGGATTGCCCCCTTGTGGTCACATTTATTGGCAGATTGTCTTGTTTATTGTTGATTTTAATGACATTGATTTGATTATCAATTGCAGCGATGTCTTGTTTATCCTCGATTTTAATGTTATTGATTTGATTATCAGCTGCAACAATGTCTTGTTTATCCTCGATGTTGATGTCATTGATTTGATTATCAGCTGCAACAATGTGAAGGATGGTATTATCATAGATATAATTCACATTCTTCCCTTTGTTTGTCGAAGAGGATTCTCCTTTTTCATAGTCGGGTAGAGGGTTCTTAAATGCTCAATGATCAGCATTTGTTTGAGGTCCTTCTATCAATATTCCATGCCTATCTATCAAGTCTTGCACCAAATATTTTAGCTACATACAGTCATTTGTTTTATGCCCTTTGTTTCTATGAAAATCACAGTAATATGCATCATTCCACCATGATGGTTTAACTCTTGGTTCAAAATCTCGTGCCTCTGGTAATGTTGAGTTTGTGCGGAAGAAGCTCTTTTAATGTTGATTCAAGTGGATGCCCCAAAGGCATAAATTTTATGTGTTGTGGTGGTGGAGTTGGTTTAGATTCAATGTTGTTTTGATTTTTTTTGGAACAGTACCTAATAAATTGAAGACTGGTTTTACTTTATGTGTATCAGCTGCACCATCATTACCAACATTCTTATTTCTTATCTAGAATTTGGATTTTTCATTGCTATTATGATGGTTAGAAGAGTTAGCAGTGTTTGTTCCTTCATTATAGATTTTCAATACTCCTCTTTTAACCAAGGCTTCCTCAATCTTAAGTCTGTTTTCAATCATCTTTTCAAAGCTAGGTGGACATTGCAATTGGAGTCTATAACTCATCTCACTATTAAGATTATCAATGAAGATATCCATCTTTTCTTTCTTAGGTATGGGATAGGAATATCTAGCAAATGATTGTCTCCATCTTTGTAAGAATGTAAGAAATGACTCACCATTTTTTCTATTTTGTGTTACAAAGATCCTTCATGGTTATTTCATGTTAAATGTTGTATGAATATTGGGTGATAAATTTTTTTACCAGCTCCTCAAATGATCTAATACCTAGTGGGAGTTTTGAAAACCATTCCATGCATTGACCACCCAAACTTTGTGGAAATAATCTCATTAGATAAGTTTCTTCATGTGCAAATTCCAGACTCATGGTGTAGAATTCTCTTACATGATCTTGAGGATCAGATTTTCCATTGTATTTGTCATATTTTGGAAGTTCACAATTTGGTGGAAAAGGTATCATGTTCATACTTTTTTCAAAGGGATAAGGACAGATGTCTTGCAACACACATCTCTTTGTTGTTCCTCTTTGAATGTCTTGGATTTGTTGTTGAAGATTTTGCATTTGTTGAGTTAAAGCATTCACTGGATATGTGATTCATGAGTCGGCTTCTATTTTTTTGTTAGCTCCCTTCAATTGGTTTACATCAAAATCATTGGGTAGTTTTACACCTTGATTTTCCAGCATCAAAAAGTATTTCTCTCCATCCTTTTCTAGAATATTTTCCATGAATTTGTGAAATTTAGGGTCTTGTTGATCTTGTTTAATGTCCTCATCAGTTATCTCATCTATTTCAGGTTGGTGAAATTTGTGAAAAGGATTTTCTTCTCCTTCTACCATGGTGGTTTGGGTTTCTATTTCTTTTTCTCTGAGTTTTTGTTTTTGAGCTCTTTTTAAAATGAGCATGCAAGTGTTAAAGGTTTGTTATACTTTGATCTTTGTTTTGGGAGTACCAATGAAATACCTAAGTCAAATAGGATGATGGATCCTATTGATGAGACTAGGTTAAATCTGATGTAAAGCTTTTGTTTTGTGATGAAGGATGATAGATCCTGATGGTGAAACTCGGCTAACAATCAGAGATAAGATTGATGATTTGGGCACTTTAATTTGTTTGATCCAAGTTTAGTTAAAGTGATTACACTTGCAAAAGCCAGTTTCTTCAAGTTTAAACCAATGTTTTAATGAGGAATGATCTTTGCTCTAAAAAGGATCCCTAAATGTGATTATAATTCTCAGACAGAAGTTCAATTCAGCTCTTTCTTTGAATATCAAGTGAATGTGTTAAAACAAGGAGTATATGCACTGAAAGATGGGGTAAATGTGCTAGAACAGAGCTTGGATGCGCTAGAATGTCACTTAAATGCACCAGAATAGAAAGTTGATGCATTGAAAGATGGGGTAAATGTGCTAGAATAAACCCTATATGCGTTGAAAGGTGTGGTGAATGCGCCAAAACATAACCTATATGCACTGGAATATGAACTCAATGCGTTGAAATGGGAAGTTTACGCGCTAAACAAGAAATGGTCACCGTTTTGAAAGTTTTCCTAGTTTTCTTGTTTTTGAATTAGTGAATTGAGTGTTTTAATGGATGATCTTCTGAACAATGATTTCAAACACAAGCAAATAGAAAAATAGTTGTTTCATCCTATGATTTAAACATCAAGTGTATGTTCTAGGATCTGGTATGATCCCTTTGATTTTTACTAGTATTGAACAATAGAAAACAAATCAGTCAAACTCTTCTAATGTCAAGGGTCATTAATAACATCACAACCCACATCTTAGAACTACATCAGCTCACACAGCCCTGTCACCCCCTAGAGGGCACTCGTGTTTTTTCCTTTACCGGGTCTTAACCAAAATTCAATTCCTTCACTTTTGGCCAGAAATCCCTGGTAGTTATATGGTGAGCATCTTGGGGGTAGATTCTTCCCTCCCCTTGCACTGTGAATATTATAATGTTCAAAAACTGACTCAACTTGGCTACTACACTTAAAGTTCTTAGTAAGGGTTTATGTTCGGTGTGGCAAATGATAAAATCCCTCAAGAGACCTCCCAACCTTTAGAACAAAGGCTTTGGGGATGGTTATCAATGCACACTACCGTTGAATGTGATTTTCATCATGATTCATGTTTGATTATAGTGGGTTGGAAGGCTTGGCTTTAGTTGTTCCCACTTAGGTTGTTCCCTTAGGGTGATTACTTTTTCCCACTAAGGCAGGCCTACTAAGGTGCTATTACAATAAAATGAAAGAGTGAGCTTGGCATTTTGGTCACCCAGTAAAGGGGAGAGCATAGGCCTATCACTTTACAAACACAACATACATGGTGTTCATTAACCTCATAATTAAACTAGATGCCTAATTTAATCAAAGGAAAATAACTCCAGCCCCTACAAACATCATTAGTAGTCTCAGATATGTCTTTGACAACGTATCAAGCAACTGTGAAACAGAAAGATACAAATCAGTCCCCAGAATTTTAAATTTCTACAAATAAAGGTATATGTGCTAAAACAAAGAGCATATGCGCTAAAAGATTTAGTCAATGTGTTATTAAACACATTCAATGCTCTATTCTAGAAAGAAAAAAAGGAAACCAAAATCTTGTATATGCACCAAAAGAGCAGGTATATGCATTGGTCTAGGCTACAGATGCACTATAATAGGGCTTGGATGCACTGAAAGTCACCACCTATGCGCTGAAACAAATTGCAGATGTGCTACATTGAAATCCACAAACGGACCTGTTCATGAAAACTTGTCAGAATGTTAAAAACGGGGCTAGGCCCCATGGTGGGCACCAATTTATGTGTGTATGAATAATGAACCATGAATAAGCAAATAAAAGTTATACAACACACCAATGAAACATTATATTAAGGAATTCAAACAATAATCAAATTGAAACAAACAATTCCCCAATGGTGTCTCATTGTCCTCTATCTCCAAGGATTCTTTAAGTCATTTTTCTCTCAAATTGTTTGTGCACATGACTTTCCAAATGACAACCTGAAGAATGAGAGATGATGGAAATGCAAGAGATGTTTCCTACATCACATGATTACTAAACTAGTTGAAGATGATATGCAAAGATAATGATGCTGCTATGATGTTGCTAATATGAAATGATATGATAAAACTATTGTAATTAAGATGCTGCTAATGGAAGTGCCATGGCTAAACTCTTAATGCTAAAATGCAAATACTAGAATGACAATGCTAAGATGATAATTCTGATGAAAATTTTGCATAGTGTAATTATGCTCAGCTCTCTCTCTTTTGTTGTAAATGAGGGTCTATTTATAGATTTTCCAAGGCATGAGCCTAGGTGGCAGGAATCAACGGTCTGGATTTGATTTGGAGAATGGACAGTTGAAGATGAAGAGGTTAGAGAGAAAAGGGGAGTGTGTTCCCTTCATAAGAACAAACTGCCAAGTGTGAAGAGGAATAAAATGGAGATGAAAGCCAAGTGTCCCAAATTTGTTAGAGTTTGTTGAGGATAAATGCCAAATTAAACATTAGAAATATTTAATTTCTTGAGACACGTGATGAGGTGGAAGGTGGGAAGAAGTTAGTAGAAATGTGCTTAAATTCAAATTTAATGAAAGGAGGTTAATTAAATAAAACAAACTAATTAAATTTGTTCATTTAATTAAGATGTGAAGAAAATGATTTAAGATAAGAAGAATTAGAGAAAATAAAATATATAAATAATTTTTTCAATTTATTTATAAGTAGAAGAATTAAAGATCATTAATTAAATAACTTGTATTTAATTAATCCTCCAAACCAAATTTGAGTGTATACAATAGTAAAGGTGATTATGACACCACTGGCCACTACTACATGGCATCAGTCAAGGAAAGCTAGGGGCTACAAGATTTTGTGGACAGGTCTAATTGAAGCTAGGAGATCTTAAGAGTTCTCTCTCAAATTTTGAAAAGGTTCTCGAGGTCCACCCTGAGAACTGTGAGAGCTTAAAAGTTGTAGGCCATATATATGCTCAGCAAGGGCAAGCAGAGAAGGCTTTGGAAATTTTAAGAAAGGTAACTCACATAGATCCATGTGATACCCATGCATTTATCAAAATGGGTGAGTTATTAATATCATCAGACCCCAATGCAGCCCTAGATTCTCTTAAGACAACAAAGTCTCTTTTGAAAAAGAGTAGAGAAGAAGTACCCATTCAATTATTAAACAACATTGGGGTTTTTCTTTTTGAGCGTCATGAACTAGAGTTGGCTCAACAAACTTTTATGGAGGCATTAGAAAATGGAAATTGGGTTGAATTCATAAATAAAAGCCCCAATGTCAATTCTACAGTTTTTCCTATGCTCTTTAAGGATATGGAATTCTTCCATCAACTAGAAGAAGGTGGTGTTTCACTTGAGTTACCATGGGATAAAGTCACAACACTATTTAATCTAGCTAGGTTGTTTGAACAACTACATGATATTGAAAAATAAAATCTTGTATACGAGCTAATATTGTTCAAGCTTCTTGATTATGTGGATGCATATCTACGTCTTGCAGCCATGGCTCAAGCTCAGAATGAGATTCAATTAAGCCTAGAATTGATTGGGTATGCACTTAAGGTGGATGAAAACTCATCAAATGCTTTATCTATGCTTGCAAAAATGGAGCTGAAAATAGATGACTGGCTTAAAGCAAAAGAAACAATTAAAGCTACACAAAGTGAATTAGATGCAAAGAATTCTTATGTTGACATTTCACTTGGAAATTGGAATTATTTTGCATCTTTTTGCAATGAGAGGGATCCAAAGCTAGAGGAACAACATCTTGAGAAGGCTAGAGAACTATATTGTAAAGTGTTGGCACAGAGACCAGAAAATGTTTATGTTGCAAATGGGGTAGCCATTGTGCTAGCTGAAAGGGGTCAATTTGATAAATTGTAAAGGAAATTTTTACACAGGTACAAGAAGTTGTAGTAGGAAACATCTTTGTTTAGATGCATGATGTGTGGTTAAATCTAGCACATATTTAGTTTACACAAGGATAGTTTGTGCTTGTAGTGAAAATGTATCAAAATTGTTTGAGGAAATTTTATTTTAGCACTGACCCAATTTTTATTATATTTAGCTTGAACACATTATGAAGCAAAATAGTGGCAAGATTGTAAAATAACATTATTAAGAGCAGTAGATTGTAACTACTATAAGTTTCCAATCAGAAAGCTATAGATTTTAAGTTTAATGTAATGAGGGTTTCAAATTACCTGTGAATTCACTACAGAGGGCGTCCCCAAATCCAACTTCGCTACAAAGGGCCTTGCTGACTTCAAATTCATTGCAGAAAACTCTGAATTCCTTGCCCTTACTAGCCTTTTCAGAAGTCTCCAGGTCCTCTCCAAACAATCTTTATTTCCCATGCAAGTAGCTGCTATAACTCAAAATGCCTCAGTATAGTTGTCAGGTGACAAGCTAAATGAATAATGAATTGTGTGCCCATGCAAGTAGCTACTAAAACTTGAAATGCCTCAGTGTCGTTGTCAAGTGCTAGGATAAACATGAATAATGAATCACGCACAATACACTCCTGCCAATCATTTCTCCAAATATTTTTTAAAATTTTGTCTAATTTATATTTGCGTGACTAAAATGTTTAGTCATTTTCATTTGTATGACTAAATAATTTTTTACCTAAAAATCAAATTAGTCATTTGTTTACTCATTTATAGTTGTGTTGTAAAAAAATAGTGGAATTTAGTCATTTTTAGTTGTTGTGACTAAAAATTTTAGTCACCTAGTCATTTATTTGCCAAATTCTACTAGTGTGAATCTGGAATCTGCAATTGCTTAACCAGGATCTACATAAAATGTCTAAAAAGTGGTATACTTGGACTCATATGCCCAAGGTGGTGATTTAGTCCTAGTATCAAGGTTTTTCTAAAACTATAATATCCTCTAGTGATCTTCTATAGCTTCTCTCTTGTCCAATCTTCGAATCTGAAACTCTGAATTCTAGCCTATAGGTGACTTTCCATGAAGATGACAACTTTAACAACTTCCTTCAATATTACAACTTTGTCTTCAAAGGATCTTCAATATCAAAGAACCTAGATCTGCAATCACACATGTAGAGGAGAGAAAAATGTTGTTTTATTAATGGATAGGGGTTTGCCTTGGTCAAACCCCATTTTGGTAATCAAACCTTGAAATAGAATGAAATAGAATGAAGGAATGATGAATGAACAAATATGCTATGCTGCAACTCACCAAATCCTTGTAACAAAGGTTGCAATCTTGTATGAAATGACTAGCATGAATGTATATCTTGACTCTTGATTGTATGTTATGAATCTTGACTTGAATGCTTACTTGAATCATGAAAACCTACATCACAAATGTTAACTCAAAAACAAACATGATGCATGATGACTTTGACATGATGCTTGATTCTTGAATATAGCTCTAAAATGCTTGATAATCAGCTCTTGAATGCTCTTGAATACTCTTGAATACTCTTGATCTCATAAACTTTCTATAGGACTGCTTTCATCAACTTGCTAGAAGAAAATATGTGAATTAACCTTGTATTTATACTTGTTTATGCCAAATTTCCCAAAATTACAACACTACAAGCTGACATCAGATCTAGGAGAAAAGAATCTCACCAAGAATTGAATTAAAAATAGGTCCAAGCTAAGGCGGGACTCATATGCCAGTTGGGGCATATGAGTCCCAATAGCATAGGCTTGGGACACAAATTTCAAGAAATGTTAAGTTTTATACCAAATTCAAGTTCAGGCCCTAAAACTTAGGTGGGACCCATACGCCTAAGGTGGTGTATGAGTCCCAAATCACTAAAACTAGAACACACAACCCAAAAACATTAAATTATGATTGGTCATTAGTTAAGTTTAGGGATTATGCTTAGAGAAATACATTAAATAAGGCTTGTGGATGCAAAATAGGACCAAATAAGGCATAAAAATGCCCAATTTTAGCAGGGAGGGACCAAACAAGTGTGAAAATATAAAGGGATACATTTTTCTAGACTACATTTAGCCCCCACTTTAGTGAGAGGAGGAACTTGCTTCAAACTCACACTAAAGTAAACAAAATTACATCAAGAGGGGTCCAAATGTACCAATGCTAGTAGGATAAGATGACAACGGTCAAGAGGGTTGCGCAAGCCCCCAGGATCAAGATCCCATGGAAAACCAACATAGGCACAAAATAACACACATGTAAATAATGTAAGGAGAAACAACAAGGTACATGCATACACTGCCAAAGATGTAAAGAAGAAAGAAAGAAAATGAAAAAGAAAGAGCGGCTCAAGCCTCAACAGTTTGTCCAACACGATGTGGATCAGATCTAAGCTATTTTTCCAAAAATGTTTACAAGTGGAACACGATGTCCGCTATGCAAACCAAATGTATGCTCACAAGGGCTAGTGGAACCTCGAGTTGTCCACTAGGTGAATCCCAGCGAGACACACACATGTCGTCGGTATGCACTCACACAGAAAAGTAAGTGGCTATGGGAAATTTATGCCTAAGTTTGGCTCCCATACGCTAACCATACCAAAACTATACCTCCTGATAACTTTTATAAGGTGCCACACAACATGAATAGTAGGATTCATGATGCAAGCAAAACTTCATATGCTTGACACCCATGAACAAACAAGATGGCACCACAAGCAAGAAAAGTGTGTTATGCAAGGTGGCCATATAACATATATTGTAAATGAAAAATAGTGCAAGGTACATTCAAAGGAGTTTCGCTTAGTTCATGTAAGGTCTTAACATAGGGAACAGTTATGCCTTGCATAACACCCCATTTTGTTTTGGATCAAAATGGGTCCACCTTGTTTTTGTTTTGTCCTTGGCATTTTGTTTGGGTCTTAGGAGTTGTTCATTTTCTCCTAAGTCCTTGTTTCTTTTGGTCTGGTGGAAGCGGAGTCGGAATGGAAACTGGGCTTAGAACTTTTATAAGGTTCCAAGTCTAAATTATGACCTGGTTTCGGTCCTGCCCTTATTCCTTGTTCTTTTCGATGTCTTTTGGTTTGTGTTGCACTCTTGGGTCTGTTTCTCCCTTGAGTTGTTTCTTGTTTCCTTGTGTCTTGTCTTTGCCTGAGCAAAAGCAGAACTGGAATTGAAAGTGAACTTGGAACTTTATAAAATTTCTAGATTTGGTGTTCATTCTGATCCCACTCCCACTCGCTTGCTTTGTGTTGTTTGGTGTTTGGGTCGGGTCCAATTTTTGTTTTGGTCCTACTTCCAGTCGTTTCTTTGTCCTTCTCTCAATTTTGTTCATTTTTTTAGAACAGAATTGAAATCGAAATCAAACTTGTAAAAGTTCCAGGTTTGGTTTTGGTTCCGATTCTGCCCCCGTCTCCCTTCGTTGTCTGTCCTTTCCGTAGGACCAAAACCAGGTTCGAAGTTGGATAAGAAACTTGTTAAAGGTTTCTTGTTATGTTCCAGATCTGGGTCCGTGTCCGACCTTCCTTTGGTTTCCACATGAGTTGACTATTCATTTACATTTTTTGCTCTGCCCCTGGCCGACTACATTTATTGCATTAATTGTAGCCTCCTCAAATGTGTGAAATGATTTTAAAACCTTAATCGAGGTTAACTGGCTCATTATCTTTGTTATCTAAGTTATTTTAGAGATCCAGAGCTAGGATAACTTTGAGAGGAGCATGATTTGATTGTGGACGCATGTTGGTGAGCGAATTCTTATCCAGTTTCAACCTTTCTTGTTGGCATTTCGAGGTAGGGTATTTTCCCATTCTTTTCCCGTTTGCTTTGTCGTTTTGTTTTTGTGTTCTTGCTCGTTGTGTTTTTGCACATTCA
>VDFB02186651.1:0-26899 GCA_007258455.2 Sequoia sempervirens
CGAACGAAGATCAATCTTTGAGAAGAACATTGCCCCATGGAGCTCATCAATAAGCTCATCAATCCTAGGGATAGGATATCTATTCTTGATGGTTTTCTGATTTAATGCGCGATAGTCAACACACATACACATTGTTCCATCTTTCTTTTTGACCAACACTACTGCTGAAGCAAATGGACTCTTGCTTGGTCTAATAAAACCACTTTCCAACAGCTCCTTGATGGCTTTTTCAATTTCATCTTTCTGCCTCTTTGGATAGCGGTATGGTGTAGTAATGACTGGTTTTGCTCCTTCTTCTAACTCAATCACATGCTCAGAACCTCTTTCAGGAGGTCTTCCAAGAGGTAAGCTTCCAAAGACTTTACTTTTCTTTGAAAGTAAGGCTTGAATATCAGGATGATATTGCCTTTTTTCCTCAACCGGATCAGCTGGTAAAACCATACATTCAGCAGCCCATTCAACTTGATCATGGTGGATCAGCCTTTCCATCCTTTTTAAAGAAACAATTCGAGGGCCTCCATTTGACATCCCTCTTAAAACAACCTTCCTTCCATTAGACTGAAATTTCAGCTCCATGGTTTGCAAATTCAATGTGATCTCACCAAGAGATCGCAGCCATTGTATGCCTAACACAACATCAGTGTCTCCTATACCCACCACATAAAAATCATCCTTAATTTCATGATTCCCTAATTGCAAAGATAGATTAGGAATTCTCCTTGTGCAAGACATAGTGAAACCATCAGCAACCATTACTTTGAAACCATCAAAATCTTCAGTCTTTAAACCTTTTCTAGCAACTAGCCCTTCATCAATAAAATTGTGAGTTGCTCCAGTATCAATTAGGGCAACTATCCTTTGTGAATTTACAACTCCATGAACCCTAAAAGATTCATTCTTTTGAAAACTGGATAGTTGTGCAAAAGCACTACTATCTCCAACCTCTTCGGACTTGTCTTCTTGAACTTCTTCACCTTCACTACTTGCTGATTCGTATTGCTGATCAGACGAATCAGATTCTGATCCATAATCAGAATAGCCCTCCATTTGAACTACTTTGCCTCTTCCATAGCAACGGTGGCCTTTCACCCAAGGCTCACGACAAGTGAAGCAAACTCCATGCTTTCTAAGCTGTTCTTTGAGCTCTTCGGACAGCCTTGGTGGAAACTTCTTGGGCAGATTTGAAGAAAACTTTTTATCCTTCTTATGGCTGAATGGTTTTGAGTGAAATTTAGGCCTTGGGGCTGCCAATTCCATGCTCCTAGCTTTCTTGATAGCTTCATCCAACGTTGGAGGATCAAATGCTTTGACCCAACCCTTCAAAGGTTCCATTAAACCTTCAGCAAAAAGAACTACAAGTCTTCTTTCAGTAATGTTGGGCACCATTACTGACAACCTCTGAAAATCAGCCACATAACTTTCTAAAGATCCTTGCTATTTCAACTGTGCTAATTCTCTAAATTTCAATTCCGGATCTTTGGTGTCAAATCTCTCAATCAGCTTATTTGTAAACTCTCCATATGTGCGAATAAGGTTATGGCCAAGAGTGACCAAACCGTGAGTCCACCATTCATGAGCTATGCCATCTAAATGCAAAGTAGCAAATTTGATAGCATCTTCTTCCGGCATAGGTCTAAGAGAGAGGTAGTTATCTAACTTTTGCACCCATGACCTGGCTGTACACTTGTTACCACCATCAAAATGTTCCATAGTGATCTTTCCCAATGCTTGGTAAAAATCATTTCTAGGGCCTGCAGGAGGACGTTGATCATTCCTACCACCATTTCTCCGACTCCTTTGATTCATGAATTGATCAAAGGTCCATGCTCCTCTCAAGTCAAGAGGTAAAGAAACATACTCCATATAGGCTTGACGAGCATCATCAGCAAAGTTTGGAGTAGCCTCAACTGGTTGTTGCTCTTCCCTTGGTGTGAAAACAGGAAAGAGGGGTCTAGAGGATGACCCACTATGAATTGCAGTATGCTGACCTACAATTCTGTCTCTAGTATTCACCTCAGGACTGCCACTATTATTATTTCCATTCACTCCACTATTTTCTCCAGCTGAGTTATTTTGGGGCTGAATAATACTCTGAGCTGCTTGCTGATCCAACTTGGATAACAAACGGGACATCATATCAATCATCCCGTCAAACTTCTTCTCCACTCTATCCCTCTCTTCATTATCTCTTCTTACTGAATCTGACATTATGACAGTTGTGTGATCAACCACTTCCACTGAATTATCTGAACCTTCCACTGTTTTACCAAGGTCTCTTAAAACTTCTGAGAAGGTATCTGCCTCTGGAACGGGCGGAAACTGATGCTGATTTCTGGCCTGACTTCTAGTGTATGGCCTAGTGTCTTTTTCACTCATCAGTTAACCACTGCAATTTGCCACAGGATGGCAGGGTCTTCTACTCTGATACCACTGAAATATGCTAACCAATTTTTTTGAAGAATTAACACGAGATAACCAGCAATAGATGATTGGATTAGCATTAGCCTCAAATTAAAAATCTGAACTTGAATGGAAGATACTGAACTTGAACTGAAGAAACTGAACTTGAATGGAAGAACTACTCAACGTCAAGAATGTGCACTCAAGATGCCACTGAGGGCGAGGTGCTAACATATGACGGAGTCTAAGAAATTGAAATTATAAACTATTAGGCGGATAACCAGCCATAAGAAACAATTCCACGCTACCACCAAACAGTGGGGGGAAAAGATTACAAATAAAAGCAATTCATCCGCTGCGGCGGGCATCCACAATGCTGTGGGGATTCACCACTATGAGTGGGTATAAGATATTACAATCGATTTAACCTCACTGGCGGTAAACCATCCAGGGGACTTATGTGAGAAGAAATAGAAAGAAATTGCAGCAAATTAAACTAGAACAATACTACTATTTACAGTTTGTACAATGTGAAATAAGCTGCAAATTACATAGGAAATATAGTAATCTTCATACACAAGATTAATAGATGTTTTTTCAATGATATTTCAACTCTCTAACAGCTGCTAATAAATCAGAAATCAGAACTTCAACAATCTGATATAAAAACAGTAAACTGGAAATTTCAATCTGCAACTGTGAGAATCAATGAAATTATCATAACTCACTCAATTCTTCTCCGAATGACGTGAAATAAGTTGCAAATGCTCCTTATAAGTCTGGCGCCCAAGATAGAATCCAGAAACAGCCACCAAAGACTCTAATTTATTTGGCACGAATCCCAAGACATCACCAAATGGTACGGCCCCTTGAGAAAATCGATTTTTCAATATAAAATCAGCAACTTCAAATTAAATTCTGCTTTTTGGAGGAAGTTGGCGCCTCAAGTCAACAATTTGATTACTCAAATACCCAGAACTGAAATAAAATCACTCCACAAGATATGAACAGAAAACAGCTTCAGCTGTAGCAAAACCAGGAAAATCAAAACTGTAGAATTCACCAAAATTCTCAACCTTTGTTGCTCAATCTGCTAGTCTGATGTGAGAAGCAGCAATGTTCCAACTAGGTGTTGTATTTCAAACACGAAATTGGGAAGGGGCTAGGAGGTAGCATCCTCGAAGCAATAGCAAAATGTCCATAGTCATTTTGACAGCATAACAGTAAGGTAATTGATGGATACCAATGCTGGAGCCAAGACCTTCAATAAATAAGAACTCATCAAGACTCTTCAATCGCCTGAGAAGCAGCTCAAAAGACACAAGAGACTCTTCCAATTCTCAAAGACCAGTCAACTTCTCAAGTGGCGTCCCAAATGGCCTTCAAACATTACACTTTATTCAAAATAATAAAAGTGGCGTCCACTTTCAAGATAAGAAATATTTGAATAAAGAATAATTAAACTTTTGATGAGGGCGTACCCTTCATGGCCCCACTTTAAAACAACTTAAGTTAACTCCTTAGGCCAAGGTGGGGGTCAACAGTGAAATAGAACAAAATGCCATTAATTTAATATTTTTGCCAACTGAAGACCAAACCAAAATATAACAACAGCTCCAACTGCTAAGGATTAAGAATAGACAACTGCAACTGCCACCACAAGCATTTACTAAAAATAGTAAATAATATGAAATGCCACAAAACCAAGCCCAAGAAACCCTAATTTTCACCTCATTCCAGTCTACGGGTTCCGGAATAGACTGATGAACTGCAATGCTGATCACTGATGAGAAGGGGACGATACATGTTGTTTGCTCTTATTTCTAGAAACTCTACCTTCGATGAGCTCACCATCCCTGAGATCACTAATAGTTTTAGCCCACCATTTGGGCCGGAGAGTAGAAGAGCCAATCTCTGGAGGAGCTGGAGGAGGTTCAGGAGTAGCAACAGGGGCAGGAAGGGGATCATGTTCGGGGGCCTCAACAGGATCAGCATCAGGTGCCCCAGGGCAAGCATTATCTGTATCATCCCTCCCATCAGGTGTGGCTAAAGGAAGAGGAACACTGTGAGGCGGTTCCTCAGAACACTGTTCAGAAGAAGACAGAAAAGGTCCTCGAGTTTCATCAAAAACAACATCACGACTAAAGATAAGATGATCAGTGTCGATATCTATCAACCTATAGGCCTTATGGTTGTCACTGTACCCTGTCATCATGAGTCTCTGACTCTTGGAATCTAATTTGGAGCGTTTAGCATCAGGAATCCAAACATATGCAAGATAGCCAAAAATTTTCAGGTGGTTGATCTTGGGCTTACGACCAGACCACAACTCTTCTGCAGTTTTGTTCTTGACAGCCTAAGTAGGGGAACGATTAAGAAGGTAAACAGCAGTAAACACTGCTTCTGCCCAATATTTATTAGGAACACTCTTGTGTTGTAACATAGAACGAGCCATCTCAACAATCGTACGATTGCGACGCTCAACAACACTGTTTTGCTGAGGAGTGTAGGGTGTGGTGAACTGGCGTTTGATGCCATGTTCAGCACAAAAATCGGAGAATGCAGTAGAACAAAATTCCCCTCCATTATCTGTTCTAAGAGAAATGATACGGCAGCCAGACTCGTTTTCAACCAAAGTCTTAAAGTTCTGAAATGTACTAAATGCATCGGATTTTTGTTTAAGAAAGTACACCCACATCTTTCTACTAAAATCATCAACAATAAGCAAAAAATATTTGCAACCAGTAACTGAAGATGTATTCATAGGACAACAAATATTAGCATGAAGTAATTGAAGTAACTGAGATGCACGCCAAGAATCTCCATCTTTGAAGGGAGTCCGATGTTGTTTTCCAGCTTGACAAGCATCACATACTCCAAGATGCTGCGTCTGAATCAGAGGTAGGCCAGAAACAAGTTCCTCCCGGGACAGCTGAGAGAGATACTGGATGTTGAGATGTCCATATCGCTGATGCCACAAAGTACTGAGAGATAAATCACGAGCTGCCATAGCTATTTCAGGAGAATCACCAGTGTCAGTAAGCCGATATAGGCCATGATCCTCTAGACTAGTAGCAACAGTAAGACGATTCTCTCGATCAATAATGGAACATTTGTGGGCACTGAACACCACATCCAAATGTGGAGAATTTCTCATGATCTGACTCACAGAGAGCAGATTGAGAGCCATACCAAGAACGTAGCATACATTGAGAAAGATGAGCTGACACCCACTAGATTGTATCTGAACATTTCCTCTGCCAATAATTTGGAACTCCTCTCCTCCGCCAAACACAACTGAATCACTGTAGGGATATAAGTCCGTAAACCAGTCACGCCGATGAGAAAAATGACGTGAAGCACCAGAGTCGATATACCAAGCAGACGACCGGGCTAAATCAGAAGGACTTTTAGCCATAAAAGCATAGAAAACAGACTCCTTTTTCTCAGAATGTTCAGCAACATTTGCCTGTTGATTTGACCCTCCCAGCTTCTTTTGTTCGGAAGCAAGTCACTGACGGCAATCTTTCTTCATGTGGCCGTACTTATGACAATAATGACACTAAACACTCTTCTGCTGAGAACTGCCTTGATGTGATGACTGAGAAGGCTGAAATTTAGCTGCAAAGGCTTGTTCTGACGAGGATGAGGAAGCACGGCTACCAAACTGCTGCTTCCAGCGATCCTGCTGTAGAAGTTTGGTGCACAACTCTGGGAATTTCAGATCAACATTAGTTGAGGTAATGTTGAGAGTTTCTATGAAATGCTCATAAGATGTTGGTAGACTTTTCAGGGTAATAACTACCATATCTTCTTCCTCCATCTTCCGACCGATGGATTCAAGCTGATCACGAATGTCCTTAATCTTTGTGAGATGCTCCTGTAAGGATATACGTTCATCCATCATGATGGAGAACAACTGGTTCTTTAGAAAGAACGCGCGACTCTTGTCGGATGTTTCATGCAGCTCCTTCAAATATTTCCAAATGTTTGCATCCGACTTGCCAGAGGGAATCTGAGGTAACTGATCATCTGTGACAGATAGCTTGAGAAGCATAACAGCTTCTCGATTTCGATCATCAAACTTATCCTGATCTGTTTGAACGGAGGTCCCACCGAGCGTGCTAGTGGAGGTAGGACGTGATTTTGTGCCTAGAACAAGCGCATCCAGACGTCGGTACTCGAAGATGGTTAGCATTCGCTGCTTCCAGGTGTTGTAATTGCTGCCATTAAACCGCTGACTGTTTTCCAGCATCATGTTGGTCAAAGATGCCATTTGCACGAATTTCGAAGCAAATTTTAGACTGACCCAGAAAGATCTGACAAGTACCCAAAAGAGTAAACAGAAAACCCAGAAAGAATCTGAAATCAGAATTCAAATCCGCTGGCTCGAAAATTGAGGCACGGAAAACGAGGTACCCAGAAAATTCTGACGAAGACCTAGATAAGATCTCGAGAAACCCACCACAAATATGTTATCAAAAGAATTTTCGGATCCTAAAAATTAGGGTTTCGAAACAAAAAAAACAAAAGGCTCTGGTGAAGAGAGAATGACGAACAGGAGCCCAAAAGTTGCAAAGAATAGCCGCCTCTGGAGATCTTATTCCAAGAGAGATAGAGAGCCCAGTCACTTGCAGAGCCAAGAGAATACAGGTCACGCTTGAAGACAAGCAAGCCGCGAACATAGAAGAACAGGTCGCAGACAGAATGCGAACGTAAGAAACTTAGAACACAGGTCACGAACTGCGGATGGAGGTCGCGCCTAGGTCGCACCGAAAAAGACACAGAGCACAGGTCGTGTAGACACGACAAACAAGTCGCACCCACAAAACGCAAACACAGGGCACAAACAATCGCACAGCAAAACGTGATAGCAACAGATGCGTGACAAAAGAGCCGTGAACGAAGAGGGCAAAGAACAAGGACTGTCCCGGAAAAAAACTTTGCGATTTTTGCTATCTCTCCCAGAGGGAACGATTTCAAAAAAATTGCACAGATAATATCAAAAAAGAAATTATAATTTTCTTCGAGAAAGTTTTAACCTCGCTCTGATACCATAAAATATTATGAACAGAATATTTTGTATTGATAAATTTACAAAGAGCCAGAGGCTCATATATACAAAACCAATGTTACAAAAAAATAGCAACTATCTAAAAATAGATTGCATGAGAATCATAGCAGACTACAAAAGAGTCGCAGTAAGATAGAGCATTAAAAACGGAATCTACCTAATATTAGAAACATTCTAATAGAATAATCACTTGTTTGTAGTTTGCAGCCTACAAGTGATCACAATGAATGCGAAAATCAATCATTAGGTGGGAGTCATAAAGAAGAAATAACTTTGGATCAAGTGGAGATTCATATCACACCATTGAGTCAACATGTTGATCACAAAGTGGAAGAGGTTACAATCATGGATCAGCCCATTGGAGATGTTGAAAACATGACACCAAGGTATGACACCTATTCTGATTTTTGCAACAGCAGTTCTAATCATGAGGTAGCATCCATTTCACATGAAGGTAATGATGTTGTCGAGTCTTCCTATGATGGTACTCAAGTTGAGAGTGTTACACATGAGATATATATTGTGGATTCAAGCCACAAAGGTCCTGATTTTGTTCACCATACTATGAAAGATGTTAAAAGGACACAAGGATTGTGTGATGGGTGGTCACTAAGAGTCAAAAAAGCCAAGATGCTTGCTGCCCAAGCAAGACAACACTTACAAGAGGTCAAAGAAAGATGCAATCTGATAGATAATGCAAGAAGACATAGAGAAGCACACATTAGATCCTTATTTCTTTCAAAAGATGAATGTGTGGATGTTAAGTATACAAGGGAAGAGCTTCTTGAGGTAAGCACACAAGAAGAGCATGTTGAGTTGTGTGAGTAAGGAAGGAGGAATGATTTAGGAAATTCAGTTTCGTCCAGTTTGCATCATGAAGTTCATAACCTTCCTCCTTTGGAGAGTCCCATGAAGGCTCAAAAAAATGATGATATTGGTTACACACTTGACGGATCAACCACAAGTGTTATATCCATTCGTGTGGAATGGAACATTATTGGTTACATTATGGTTAGTCATGCATCATCTACATTGGAAGGACAATTGCTAAGAGCATATGAAGCGTTTTGTTTTAGAGAGTTGATTAGGGGGATTAGGAGGTTTCTTACTAGAAAGATCTTGCATTTTGACAATTGTTGGTTTATCTTGCATACCACACCTTGGAGTTTGCTAGTAAAGGACAACATATCAGCTATAGAGGTAATGGTATGGATTAGAAACTGGCGCCGCAATATTTCAACATCACATGAGCATGAATCCAAGCTAGATGGTTGTGGAAAGCAGTGTAGCATGGTAGACATTCATGAAAGGATAGATAAGCATGAGGTGATGGTGGGAACTTCTACTTGCCAACAATCTGAATTCATAACAGCAGTGGGAGAAGAACATGAATCAATTGGTATGTTGATGCCTCACCCTTATGATGTTGATATTTTGATCGAGTATAAGGATGTCATAGCTTCAAAACTTGGCATGCTACAAGATTGGGCTGCCAAGTGTATGCAGGTGTGCACTTACATTAAAGAGTTCCAGAGTATTAAAAGAAAAGGTACAATCAGTCTTGAATCTCTAGTTTGGGACAGCAGCGTTATAGTTTTTCATCTACATGAACTTACAACCCCTATTCATGGAGTAATTGGTGACAATGAGCTTCCCAAAGATAGCGTACATGATGCATTGGTTAAGCATGGCTATTTTGATGTTGTTTCTTCCAAGAGGACTGAAGTTGTTTACTTTAGAACAACAGCAATAAATCAGTCCAAAGAAACTTGTAACATACACCAGTCCATACATGATGAGAAGCAGGATTTCTTTAATCCTAAGTTTGTAGTTGATATTATCAACATTAAGAAGAATGAAGTGGTGTTAGGTATTCAATGGTTGAAATCTCTTGGAAGGTTTGTCCAAGACTTCAACAAGATGGTGTTAGAGTTTACTCACATGGGTAAACATATTGTGCTTAAGACACTAAAGAATGAGACAAAGGAGGGGACAGCTAAGAGTATGTTCATTTGCTCTAACATAGTTGACTTGAGAAGCATGGATAAAAGGGAAAAATTCAGTCCTAGTTTTCTGATTTTAAACAGCAGTGGTATATCGTAACTTTTTCATGATATTGCAGCTGCTAGTCATTGGGGAACGAGTGATATTGATTCCACTTTGATTGGTACACAAAATGCATGCATTGGGCATGGTATTCCTCATACACATTTGCACTCTTTCAAAGAGGCTTTGGAGTTGATAAAAGAAGACTATTTACAAATGGTTAGAGATAGAGACATGGCTGTCCAAATGGTGAAAGATCAAGATAGAGAGATTGTTGATCTTTGTCTACTTTTTGAGTGGGCATAATCACTCCTTTCATAATTTAGAAAATTAGTCCTTTATAGCAGCTACTCCTAGGGTACAAGATGACAAGGCAAATGGTGTAGGAGTTGAACAAGTTGAGGAAAGGATTGAAGAATCATACAATGAGGTACCTTGCAGCGTAGTGACATTCAGTGATGAAGACTTCTTTGAGCCACTTCCACCCCTAATCACTTGGGAAGAAGATGAGACAAATCAAGACTTGATTTTGTTTGATGACTACAATGTAAGCATAAAAGAGGATTCCAAAGGTCTGATTTGGGACAGCGATATTCTTTCTCATTCTTATAAGATCGTTACTCTTACACATGGAAGAACTTGTGAAAATGAGTCTACAAGTGTTGGTACACAAAGTGTAAGTGTTGGGCTTGAAATTTTCAATGGAGATGCACTTGTGAAGCTTGAAGACATGGCACAAGAATATGACAAGTATTCTGATTTTTATAACAGCTGTCATATTCCTTCACTCTATCATGAGGTAACAAGTTCACATAAGGATGATAGTACCATAAAGTTTTCTATGGATGGTGTTCAAAAATTGGGTGTTAAAAATGGATTTTGTGTAGTCTTTCACTTATACAATAGTTCTCTTTCATTTCTATGCTTTCCTCTATGATTTTGCAATGAAAAACAAGCAATGAAACTCAAACAAACAATCAGCAAAACCAAATCAGACCATGCAAGACAACTGTTTGACATTATGGTAAGAGGGCAAAACTGAAAAATTCAGGGTAGAATTGGTAAGGGATCTTTCATTGCCTGGGCTGCGTTGTGAGGACGAAAACCCTCCATCGTATTGGCTAGTTTCGGTGGTGAAATATCCACCCTAATCAGATATTAGTGCTGGTTAACAGTTGAGATCAACAGGGATTCAAGAGTTCAATTATTTGTGAAGAAATGATGAAGATCTTCTAGTATTTTTAGTGGTTTTTGGTGTGCTTTCATCTACTTTCAGTTTTGGTGTGAGTTTTGAAGGTTTTGGAGTGTTTATTTACAGTTTCTGGGTGTTTGCAATAATGGACCTGAACTTGGTTTTTGGTTCATAGCTCAATACTGCCTGAAGTAATCATTCTAGGTGTTGTCTCATATTGAAGCTCTCTCCAAGGCGATTCTTTTGAGTCCTTGTTTGCATTTTTTGGAGTGTGTGATTTTTAAAGGCAGATCGACCCTATCAGGAGGGCCGCCACCTTGCTCCCAAGTTCTTTTGTTTTCGGCCTGCTCAAGGGGAGTTTTGGTTTGTGGTTTTGGCGCTGGCAAAGGATGGTTTAGGCATTGGGAAATCAAGAGGTTTGCTTGCCATTGCTGGAGGTGATGTTCTCCACTATCAAGTACTCATATTGCTGCTACAACAGGTTCTTTCCAGTCTGATTTATCATTGTAATAATCTAATGTTGAACAAAAAATGAATTTAAGTGATGTTGGTTTCAATCTCTACTGAATGGTTTTAGTTCCAAGCTTTCCTTGTTCATCGCTATTTTCCTTTTCGTGTTCAATACTCTTGCAATGCATTGAAAAACAAATACAAACAAACCAGCAAGCAGGGCATTTCAAAAAAAAAAACAGGGGTGCTATCTTACAATGTCAAACTTTTTCAATGGCATTGCCACTTGAAAGTTCCAACAATGAGAAAAAAGACAACTTAAGTAATTTAGGCACCAATTTGAGGTGACAACACCACCTAAAAATTCCTTATTGCTTCAGCAACTTCAGACTTTCAATGTTAAGTCCAGTGTTTTAAAGCAAAAATCAGTAAATCATAGCCATACACACCAAGTGTCCTATGTTAAAAAGAAAGCATATACTTAAAGCCAGATGAGCCTATTTGAGGCTATTTGAATGATTCATTTCCTCTTTGCAATAGATAGAAATAGGGTTGATTTAAAGTGAGGCTTTATTGAGATTATTTTATTATTGTTTGAAATTTGATCCTTAAAAACTGCCCCTGATGAGCTTATAAAATAAGTGCCTTGAGCACATAATCTGTAATAAGACTTGATACCAAACTGATGCTACAAAAACTGCCATTCAAGTTGTCGAGTCAAGTCTTTGTGTTGTGTTTAGTGAATGAATAAGCCTATGCTACAAAAGCTTATGTGGAGGTCATTAATTGTGTTCATGATTCCAAGAATTAAATTGAATTGAGTAACTATGCCAAGTTTTGCATTGATGCTCATTATTCATTAAATTAATAACTTTGCGTATTCCTTTAGCAATTTATTTTTTGGAATTGTGTGATGCTTGTCAACTAAATCATTTTTTGTTGATGTAGAAGTTTGGTCTCTAACTTAGCATATAATCAGTATACCTAGCATTATTTTGTTCAATCTTTGTTTACAATCAAATGTTGATCTCTATTTTAGTCAATAGATCGTTAATGTTTGAATTAGTTTATCCTCCTTAATTTGAACACCTCACTGCAAGTTTTGATCATTGACAATGTAGCATTTTCATCTAGGACAAAAACATAGTCAATTAACAATTTACATTTAATGCAAAACTCCCATGAAATCTTGTACAATGATCGTTAATGTTTGAATTAGTTTATCCTCCTTAATTTGAACACCTCACTGCAAGTTTTGATCATTGACAATGTAGCATTTTCATCTAGGACAAAAACATAGTCAATTAACAATTTACATTTAATGCAAAACTCCCATGAAATCTTGTACAATGTGCATATTGGTGAATTTTGTTAATTTTAGGTTTAGTTAGGTCTCAAGGAGCTTCCACTAATGCTTTGAAGAATGGTTCTACCATACACACTATTTCGTTTGTGTTGTTTGCAAAAAACAATTCCAAACACTAGCACAACCAATGCTCAATGGAA
This sequence comes from Sequoia sempervirens, assembly GCA_007258455.2. Classification (NCBI taxonomy): domain Eukaryota; kingdom Viridiplantae; phylum Streptophyta; class Pinopsida; order Cupressales; family Cupressaceae; genus Sequoia; species Sequoia sempervirens. The sequence goes on from VDFB02186651.1 coordinate 12,669, forward strand.
GTGACAAAACGTCATGAGCCAATGCAATCTCTTTCTCATGGAGTAATTGACAAGAACTAGAGAGGGTAAAAACGTATAATCTATTTAAGAAATCAAAATTCCAGATCATACTACATTATCCATCATCAAGATTAGATAATTATGTTGGAAAATTGCAAGAACCAATCAAGTTGTTGGCGTTTCAATTCGCACCTCGAATGCGAATTAGAAATGGACAGCTATGTGCAGTAACCTGCTCTTCAAATCAGGAGGGGAAGCTCCCTCTTTGTTGATGTTGTTAAAAAGAAAGTAAACTAAAACTAATTTTCCTATCTTTTTGTTCAGCTAAGAGCACAAGGTTATAAAACTCAAGCCTCGTAGCTGAGATTTTCTGTTTTAGAAGTTCAACTACGACTAAGCCTACTCTAATGACGTTTCTAACTTCTCAAGTAAACGCAAAGCAAGAGAGTTAGAAATGGACAAGGAAGGATCTTCTGACAAAATACTTAGATAAACTCTTCTTCCAACATACATCTACTTACTTTCAATGCAAGCTGAAATGGAGATCATATAAGCATAACACAATAAACGGAAATTTGAGACATTATATCAGAGCAAAATAGGCACAAGACTTTATTTCTCAAATCTCAGGAACAAAAGGTTACACAAAACACATGCACTGGACAAGAACTTGCAGCTAAAGAGGCTTGCAAACTTGCTCTTACACAAAGTGAACTGACACTGAATAAAAATTTGCTGCATTACAGGCTTGCAATTTGCTATCACAATAACCGTTATAAACATAATGAGCAAACACTCTTATTTATAAACAAGCAAGAGGTAGGGAACCCTACAATCCCCTTGCTTTTATAACTCAGCTTGCCAACATGCAAGCGCTTTATTTCTAAAACCAAACAAGATAAACAACTAACCACCTAAGAAAGCATGAAAATAGGAAATGCCAACTATTACATTTTGTTTTCTTTCTCTTCTTCAAAGAGTAGATAAGAATTGAGACGAGAATAGAAAGAAAGCGGAAAGAAAGATTCTAGATGATTGCTGCTTTAATTCTATCTTTGGGGATCTTTGCTGTCCTGATAAGACAACTCATCCACGGGTATTTTGGGAAACCAAATCCATCAAAAAGCTGGAAATTGCTGCTTTATCAAGTGCGTTGATACTATCTAAGGCAGTATTCCGACTCTCTAGGATCTCCTTGCCTTCTTCGATCAAACTTAGAGAATCTTTGACCTCTTCAATTGCTTTATGAGTTCTATTCTTGAAAAACATCGTTGCCCCAAAAGATGACTCACTAATTGATAACTTGGCAGCTCTACAACTTTATGCTTCTGACACTTCTCTTGATTTTCCAACGAAAGAGTATTGTACACCTCTTTTCCAATACCTTCCCTTTTTTCACATATCACACCTTTTCATGCTCTTCAGCTGAGATGATGAAGTTTTCTGTCCATAGTGGCATTTGAAAAGCACTTCTCAACATCATCCGGCCTGCGGCTGCGAGATACAATACTGGCTTGGTTCTGAATCCCATGGGAGAGTACTGTGTGCTAAGAAACTTGAATTTTGACAGTAAACTCGACTATATTCAGACAAGTTTTGCACACTTTCTAAATTTAGCTTGCTGGTTTTTCTTCTTCAAACGGACGAATTTTTCAAAAAAATTCTGAGATATGGGTTTTGTTCAGAATTTCGTTACAAGACCTAAATCGCCCGTTTTTGAAAATTCTGAGTGTAGACTGAAAAAAAGCAGCAAACCCTAATTTTTTCATATTTTCTTGAAAAAAGCTGACACCTGGGTTTTGTTCAAAAGCACATTTGAGACAAACCCAGTTGATCAAATGTTGAAAATACTGAAGGCTGATTGAAAAAGCAGCAAACCCTAGGATCTAAAATTTTCTTGAAAAAGCTGGCATCTAGGTTTTGTTTAGAAGAATGTTTTAGAAAGGACGAATGATCAAATCTTGAAAATTTTGATGATTGTTGTACCCCAAAATTAAAAATTTTGTTACACTTAGACATTTTGAAGAAATGAGTAAAGTCTTGTCAAAAGCGATCAGAGTCAAAATTTGGAGGTGTGCATATAATGCTTGCATGGAGGGTTAAAACACAAAATTTTCAATTTACGACAATGCAGATTGCTAAGAGTAGCAATCTCTAAAACCGGATCTCAGTTTTTCATCCTAAATTTTAGGAAAAGCTATTTTAGAGACTTTTCTCGAAATAATGCCCCGTTTTGGGTTTTAGGTTTCTTTTGAAGCGGATCTTGTAAAATTACCAAGAAATAGAAAGTTGGTCAGGCGAGTCGAGCTGTTCGATTGGCTCAAAATGTGTAATACGTATCCCGGTGCAGATGCGGTCGGAATCTTAAAATAATCAGTTTTGCCCTACTGGGTCTATTTAGCTTTTTCAGAAGCATATCTGGAGTTCCGAGGTCATCAATGGAGGTCATCTGACTGCCAGGCGTCAATGTTAGCATTCAGACTTCCGGCAGAAGGTAAAATGATGAACATGCACGAGGATCGAGGAAGGAAAGTGAAAAGTCATGAAAATTTTCTAAGTCTGCTGAGTTTGGGCGCCCCTGTTGAAGAAAGGCGCCCACCTTTTTAGGTCACCAGATGAGTGAATTAGGGTTTGGATCTCAAATGGAAGTTGTTCAGTGTTCAGTCAGCTTCGCGATGGATATCCCCGTCAGAGCATCCGACGATCCAGTCTCCAGCAAATTCAAGTCAAAGTAGAAGGTATAAAATGAAGATCTGAAACTTGAAGAAGATTGAATTGAGAATTTTTCTAAGTCTGGAGAAACTGGGCACCCTAGTTGAAGAAAGGCGCCCAACTTTTCAAGGGTGCAAACAGATGAACTTGCAGTCGAAGTTACAACGGGATGTCTTCAGAATTCAACTGGCTTTCCGGTGAGCTATTCAGCATGACAAACGGAGCTCGCAGTCATCAGATTCAAAGGGCTGAACAGAGGGTCCGATGAGAGGTGAAAAGAGAAATTCAAAGCAAAAGTGAAAAAATCAAAAAAATAAACTAAGTGTTGGTAAACTGGGCGCCCCCAGTCAAGATAGGCGCCCAACCTTTTGAAGGGTAAAAATCCACTTTTTTGACAAAAGTGTCTCCAGAGGACTCCTCTTCATTCTCCGTCAGCTTCGCGATGAGCACAAACATTCAGCAATCCGACGCCCGGAGCTCAAGATTTAACAAGATCATCTGTGGAAGAGAGGTTAATGAAGAACTTGGAAATTAGAAAAATGGCTAACACTGAAGAAGTTGGGCGCCCCTAGAAGGAAAAGCCTCCCGTGAATTCAGAGGTCGAAATCAAGTTTTTAGCAGGAGGTGTCTCCAGAACGTCCTTTTCAGAATCAGTCAGGCTCCGCAGTGAACCACTCAGCTCGCCTGTCGGGTCGATCAGTCAACGAGAAATCAGAGGCGAAGTGGCATGTCAAAATGGAGGAAAGTTGAAAAAGTGGAAATTTTGACTAAGTCTGGTGAAGTTGAGCGCCCCTCTTGGAGAAAGGCGCCCAAATTTCCATGCCTTAGAAGATTTTTGAGATTTTCAAAATTTCAAAATTTTGCAAGAAGAGAAGGATGGCGTCCAATTCAAGAGGCTGAGATTTAGGGTTTTGAAATAAAAGCAGAAAAAAAAAGCAAAACCTAAATCAAAACCTAAGTCTATTTAACACTTTTTTTCAATGTATTTTTCATTATTTTTGCAGGTAGCATCCAGAGGAGAAAGTTGGAGTAGCAAGTTTGAAGAATTTTTGTGATTCAAGAATCCATAGTTGCTGGTTTTACATCAGATTTTTCAGACCAGCAAGCATAAACCCTTGTTCTTTCAAGCTTTTTGTTCCAGAAGATCAAGTTTTTCAAGCAGAAGGCCAAGGCTTTCAATTTTTCAGTCATCTGGGTCATTTTGCCTCTATCTTCTGAAGAATTTTTCAAGAACTTCATCAAGTTGCAGCAAGTGCTTTTATCTTGCATGTCAGTGAAAACCTCAGTGCATTCAAAATTCAACCATCTGGGTCCTTTCCAATCAGTCTTCTGAAGAAAACCCATATAGCAGCTTTTTTTCAAAAACCTAGGGTTGGCTGCTTTTTCGATCAAACGTCAGAGTTTTGCAATTTCAATCAACTGGGTCCATTTCTACTTGATATTACAGACAAAACCGGATGCCGGCTTTTTTGGGAAAATTGAAGAAATTAGGGTTTTGCTACTTTTCGATCAAAATTCAAGATTTTCAAAAGCGGACGATCACGGGTTGTCTTGTATGTCATTCTGAACAAAACCCATATCTCGAAAATTTCTCAAAAAATTGATGCAGTTGAAGCACAAAAATCCAGCATTCTAAAAATAGAAATTGTTCAAGACTTGTGTCGAACCCGGGGCGAGTTCTGATCATTCTTGAGTTTTCGAGAAATGGGGTACTCCTAATGTTTTCAGAAGTCGAGAATCAGCACTTTTTCACAATTACATCAAAGCGGTGGGGCTGACTTGCATCATGTCAAGCGATTGATTCGATCTACATCCCTTGGAAGGCGAGGCAACACTAATCAGAACTGGGCCATTACGGACTCCTGTGGCGGCATCTATTCCTATATGATTCGAGCCTTGAGTTAGTAATGTACATTAAGCATTACAACGACTCTTAGGAGAATCGGTCGTGAGATGGTAGGTTGATTTGCAGTCTAAAGCTTGATATGGTCGAAAGGTGTTTTTCCATTCCCCCATGGCCTGAAAGCGTAACTCTTTCAAGGGATGAATGTGAAAAGATGTGGAATATGCATAAAGACAAATGGGATTGAAGATTTCGGAGATCGTTCACCCGGATGCTGAGAATATTCTTAGCGGTGTTTTGAGATTGTTGATGAGGTATAGATGCATAGAGCAGGGACACCATCAAACTTCCTGGCGGATGTGATCAAGTTTCATGACTTTCAATAGAGCTTTCTTTCACTTTCTTTCTATTCTTGGAATAATCATATCCATTCTTTGAGGATAGAAAGAAGATAAGATGTAATAGTTGGCGTTTCCCGCTTTTTCTGCTTTTTAGGGTATTATCTTTCTAGATTTAGCAATAAAGCTTGCTTGCTGAGCAAGCCCTAGATTGTGAAAGCAAGGAGATTTTAGGGTTCCCTACTCCTCTGCTTGTCTATAAATAAGAGCCTTTGCTCATTAGTTTCTTTAGCAGTTATTGTGCCAAGTGCGAGCTTTGAATTGACAAAGTTGTTATTAGGTTCCAGTTATTAGTTGGAAGGCAGGTGCTTATGAGAGAACAAGCAGTGAGCCTATTGTGTGCGCTTCTATTTGTTGCTCAAGTATTGTTCATTTGTGTTGTGATAAACAAAGAATTGAACAGAGCCTCTTTAGTAACAAGGGAGTTAATTAGTGCTGTTTTCTATTGTGTTAAGAATAAGTTTGCAAGCCTCATGCCATTTTTTAATTCTTGTTCAAAGGCATGTTAAGAAGGGATTTTGTTTGATTTGAGTAATAAAATCATGAGCCTCTTTTGCCTTGGTTGAAAATCTCAGATTTCCGTTATCTATGTTATGCTTTCATGATCTTTATTTCAGCTTACAGTGAAGTGTGTAGGTGTTTGTTGGGAGAGAGATTATTAAAGTATTTTTGTCAGAGAATCTACCTTGTTAATTCCTAACTTCTCTTGCTCTGCTATTACTTGAGAGGTTAGGAACGTCTTTAGTTTAAGTTAGTCGTAGTTGAACTTCTTATCAGAAAATCTCAGCTGCGGCGTTTGTGTTTAAAAACCTTGTGCTCTAGCTGATCCAAAAAAGATAGGCAACCAGTTTGGTTTACTACTTTCTTTCAAACACCATCGACAAGAGGAGCTTCCTCTAATTTGAAGAAGCGGTTTATCATTGCGCCAGCTATCCATTTTCAAATCCGCATACGGAGGTCGCGAATTTAAAGCGCTCAACAATGATTCCTTGGTCATGCATGAAAAAAGCAGCTGCTACAACTTGAAAATTTTCTTCAAAAATTGTTCAAAATGATGAGCTGAGATGACCCAGATCACTGAAAATTGAAAACCTTCACTCCTTCAAAAATTTGATGTTCTAGATGAAAAAAGCATGAAAAAGCAAGCTCCTTTGTTGCTGGTCTGAAAATTTACAAAGAACTTTGAAAAAATCAGCAAGCTATGGCTCTTGAATTCTGAAAAGAAAAACTTTTGTTTGCTGCCCCTCTCCAACTTGGACGCCACCTGCAAGAAAATATGAAAAATGGAAAACAAGAATGCCTTAAATAAGTTTGAGGATGAGAAAATCTGCTTTATTTTGCTTTCAATCCTTCAAACCCTAGCCTCAGCTTGTGCATTGAACTTGGACGTTTTTCATCATGAAATCTTAAAAATTTTGAAAATTTGGCTAAGGCGTGGCTTCTTGGGCGCCCTTCTTGGCTGGAGGTGCCTATCTTTCTCAGACTTAGTCATTTTTCAAAGAATTTCAACTTTTTCTTGATTTTAGACCCCAGTTTGAATTTGATTTTTGGCCTCCAGATTGATCCTACGGACGAGCTGAATGATTCATCGCGGAGCTTGATCGAATCTGGCGAGATTGTTTTGGAGGCAACTTTGACTAAAAACTTCATTTTGACCTTTAAAATCACGGGCGCCCATCTCCTTCGGGGGCGCCCACCATTACCAGTGTCGGTCATTTTCCCATTCTTCAAGTTTTGCTTGTTTCCCTTTGATCTTCTAATGAATTCTTCATTCCAGGAGCTAGATTGATCCGATTGGCTGACCGTCAGATTCGTTGGATAGCTTGACTGATTCTAAGGAGGCTCTTTTGGATGCAGCATCTTCAAAAAAGTTGATTTGAGGCCTCAAATCCTTGGGCGCCCATGATCACCTGGGGCGCCTAAGCTTTCCAGAGTAAGAATATTTTCCCAACTTGTCACTCTTTTGTTCTTCTAATGAGTTCATGATTCTGGGAGTTTGAGAGGTCCAATGATCTGGCTGACGGCTTCATTACGTAGCTTATCTAAATCTGAGGGGGGTCTCTTGGAATTGATGTCTCCTAAAAGCTGCATCCTGGGGGTCAAAAGCTTGGGCGCCCCTGGCTAGCTGGGGCACCCAACTCCTCCAAAGTTAGTTTATATTCTGTAATTTTCACCCTTGCTTTTGATTTTTGACTTTTTTCTCATGTTTCTCCCTCTGTTCCGCCTTCGATATCTGGTGATTATCAACTCTGATGGACTTGCTGATGGTTCCGCTAGAGAGCTGCTTCAAATCTAAAGAAGTCATGCTGGAGATGTCGACTGCAAATTCACTCATTTAGGCCTCCAAAAGCTTGGGCGCCTATCTCCTTCTGGGGCGCCCACCATTACCAAACTTAGACATTTTCACAAGATTTTCATTCTTCAAACTTGAACCTTCATTTTATACCTTCAGCTTGATCTGGATTTGCCGGTGATTGACAAGTCTGATGATCTGACGAAGACATCCACTGCAAAGCTGACAAAATCCTGAAGAGATTGAACACATTTGCAAACCCTAATTGTTGGATTACGTCTTTCAAAAGGCTAGGTGCCCCTGGCCACCTGGGGCGCCCAGAGTTCCCAGACTTAGAATATTTTATGTTATTTTCATGGTTTGCATTTTGTCTCTTGGTTGTGACCTCTCTGTTTGACCTGGAATTCCGGATGATTGGGTGATCTGATGACTGCGTTGCCGGACTCACTACGGAGCTAAGAAGAATCTAAGCAACATTGTCTAAGAGCACAAACCCTAATTCCATCATTTGATGCTTTGAAAAGATGGGTGCCTATCTCCTTCTAGGGCGCCCATGGCTTCCAGACTTACTTTTTATTTTGCAATTTTCACCTTCCTCCTTCGTTCCACGTGCTTGCCTTTACCTTGCTCGTCGGTGATGAAAAAATTTCTAAGGCATGAAGGTTTGGGCGCCTAGACTGAGCTGGGGCGCCTGAAGCTTCCAAACTTAGTCAAAATTTGGCATTTCTCAACTTTCACAGCCTCCCTCTTCCATTCTTCGTTCTGTGTGCACATTCATCGTTTCTCATCTTCTGCTTAGTGCTTGAATGTTTGAATCTAACACCTGGCAGTTGACTGATTCTGAGAAGATTAATGGCTTCAAAGCTCCCGAAATGCTTTCTGAAATTAAAAAGCAGAATAGACCCACTAGGGCAAAACTGATCGTTTTGTGATTCTGACTGCACCAGCTTGATGAGGAAGTATCAGTTTGAATCCTAACAGCCAAACTTTCTATTTTTAGAAAATTTTGCCAACATCCGTTTCGAAAGAAACCCAGAAAAACCCAAAAAAGGTTTCTATTTTTAGAAAGTTTCTAAAAATAACAATTTTCCTAAAAAGTAGGGCCGAAAAACCGAGATTTGGGTTTTCTAGACTTGGTCGCTCTGAGCAGACCCAGATCGTCAGATTTTGAAAATTTCGAGTTTATGCCCCTCATGCACGACATGCAAACCCCAATTCTGACCTTTTTTGACAATTTTGACAAGACTTTTACTGATTTCCTCAAAATGCCTAAGTGTAGCAAAAATTTTAATTTGGGGTACAACACAAGTATAAATATCAAACAAGGAGAACAAGGAAAGGCAGCCAAGAGAAAAAAAAAAAAAGTAAAAAGGAAAACAAAATATAAAATGAAGGAACCCAAATGATTAAATATTAAAGTAAAAGTAAATAACCAATTAACAAAACAAAAAGAACAAGAACAAGAAATAAAGTAATTAAATAAAATAGTATATATAATTATATATGTCAAGTAGATTTATATATAAATTACAAAGTAAATAACCAGATAAATCTAATGTAATAATAAGAATGCAAAATAAATTAAAATAAAATAAAACAGAAATAAAGTAAAAATATGCAAATATTACACAATTGTAAATAACATATAATCATGGACAAATTATATATATATGTGTGTGTGTGTGTGTATACACACACACACACATTATGTAACATTAGGATTAAAGTGATTAAATATAAAAATATATAAACAATCAAGTGACAAAAGAAAGAATAACCCAAAAGAAAATAAGAACAATAAAAACAAAGAAGCAACAAAACAAAAAATATAATCAAAAATACACAAAAGAATATACAAAAGTAAACAAACTAACAAATCCCGTATAAGCACCAAAAGTAGTTAATATACGTGTGTGTATATATATATCAATCATCAAAGGTAACATAAAAATACAAGAAGAGGAGCAAGGCAAGAAGGATGCATAAAAAAGAAACAAAACCAGAAGACAACAAGAAAGGAAAAGAGGAGAACCAAGGTGAGGAGTGAAAACAAACCACAAAAAGGGGAGAGGAAATCCAAGAACCAACACTCAACAGGTATATAGATGAGGAGCGAGTAAGGAAAACAAAGAGGGGAGGAAGAAAAAAGCAAAGAGGATGAGAGGCAGGAGACAATCCAGAGGGAGGGGAAGCTTGGTTTTTGAGATGGGCGAGCAAAGGTTTACAAGAGATACTCAGATTCCAACCCTCATCATGATTGAGATTGGAAGGGTGGTTGTCAATCTCAATGGCTTCCAAGAGTTCTCTTTGAAAAAGTTAGCTTCCTTGGCCAAAATCTGAGAATTTTCTAGGCAGATATGGTATTTTGAGCCGAATAAATGCTCAGCCAAAGCTAACTTGGCAAAATAGTCCTTGTTCTCCTTGTTTGATATTTATGCTTGCTTGATTCTTGCAATTCTCTAACATAGTTTTCTAATCCTGATAATGGATGATGTAGTATGATCCAAAACATCAATTTCTTAAATAACTTAAAAAACCATTATGCACTGGGGAAATATCATATTTCCAATTAACATATAATCTTTTAATTAAAAATAATATTTACAATTTGTCAAAAGTCAGTCAACTGATTCATACAAAGGTTGGACAATAGCATATCAATGAGCAATCCAGTAACCAATAATCACAAATTAACCTACAAATATAATTAAAGCAAGAATTCAATCACAATCACATTGAAAATACAGAGCAAATGCAATATTTAGAGTGTTCATCCTAAAGCAAATATTTATCTCAATAACATCACAACCAAGTTACACAAGAAATTGATCCTGATAAGAATTCAAGTCACCAAAACAAGGGCGCATGCAGTAAAACACTACATTGCAACTCAATAGGTTATGCATGAGTGGAGTAATTGGAAAACATATCAAATGTATTAAGTATGCAATAATGATAACCTATGAAGAAGTAATTTTGAGAATCACATTCAACCTTGTAGATGCACAGTAAACAAGATTTCTTCTTTCTAGCACACCATCCAATTGCAAGCATTCAACCTGCAATGACAAAGCATCAAACTACATTTACGTTTCTCCTCAAAATTAAGGACTTTGAACAAGAAAGATTATACATTTCACTCACATATATAAGCCCAACACAAAATGGATTGATTGAATAAATATGATTCCAACCATAGTTACAAGACGTGGACTTGGCTCAGCCTCAACACGCTGATTTTTTACTCAAACTCAGAAAATTGAAAAGCCATGAAATATAGAATTTTTTAAGGATTTAAAAAATTTACTACACACCCTTCAATAAATCAACTTTAAAAACATAATAAACTTATCAATTAGAAGCTACTTTGATTACAAACAAGCATGCCTCAATCAAATGAGTATACAAGTGGATTTGAGTTGAAGAAAACAACATTTTTAAATAAATAGACATTGTCAAAGTGTTTTAAGCATACAAAACTCATGGATTATGATATCCATGGCATCAAAAACAAAAATCACAACATGGACTCATGATCTATGGTAGAGAGGAGCTTGTAACACTTGGTCCAGCATCACTAGTGTAATGTCCCCTTTTTCGAACTAAGTCAAATCGAAGGAACCGAAGCCTATCTTTATTCCCCATAGGCAAAAGGGAATATTTGCAAGAGAATAATATAATAATAAGTTATTAAGTTGTCCAAAGCACCTAAGTTATAACATTGGAAAAGGACACTTAATTTGTTAATAATAGTGCTCCTCGGGGACGCATCCCCTACCTTTTTACCCCCATCCCATATAGGGGACATTTTAAAGACACAGTGACGCCTAGGAAACGTCCCCTCCTCATCCCCTTTCTTGTCAAATCTAGGAAATGTCCCCAAGACATCAAAAAATTCCCAGGGTATGTTAGGGGATGGCCAAGGGACATCCAAACATCCCCCATCTGTCTCGGGGACACCTAGCCATCCCCTAAAATATCTGAGGACATTTTATTTACTTTAAAAAAAAAACTCACAACCTTTCAATGCTTGTTTGGTTTATGACATGCCCATTTAGGATTTACAAAAAAATATGGAAAGGTGTGCGACATGAAAGTTTGTGTGGTTTTGAAAGTGTTAATTTGGGCTTGGTGGCGAGGGCTCTGCCCCTCAACCCCGCCCTGTACCACGACAAGGAACACACCAATGGCGCTGCCCTCAAACCTCATGAGGGATTGACCTCGTTGGGGGTGCTACCCCCAAACCCTTGTGAGGAGTGTTGCCCCTTGACCCCATTGGGTGCATTGCCCCCAAATCCCCATCAAACTATAAGTCTAACCAAGTAATAGACGAATGATGAATCATAATCACAAAATCTAAAAAATACATATCACCTATTGTAAATCTCTACATCTTCACTATCAAAGATTATCTTTTTTAATACATTAGACAACTTGTCTAATATAGGACTGCCATAGACAAAGTTGGCATGCTATAGTAATTATATTGCTAAATACAATTTAAGTCATAGTTGGTAGGAAATGTCAGTTTCATAATGCAAAAATATATTTGCACAGACAACTCATAGAACAATCCCATCTATTAGTATCCCATCTAAAGTCAAACTAGACATAACCAGTAATATTTTTGCTTAATTGTTCCTCTTTGTTAATGAGTTTAACAACAAAACATGCAATCTTAAAGGCTTTAGGAAAACTTTAATAATAAATCCCTCACTTGAATATACACACAAGTCAGGCATGTCTTTATTACCTCATGCTCATATGTATATATAAAGAACATCATAATTCCTATTCTATTACCCATACTCACAAAGGCTCAATAATGTCTATGATGATTATTTTATCAATGTTATCATATGAATATTTGAATTTTCCTCATATTTTAAAATTTTCCTTATTTTTGTCATAGTCATCCCCTGCCATCCCCTAAAAAATGGCCGAAAATTACCCTCATATCAGAAGCATGTCCTATCGTCGCCTGCCATCCTTGTCTCAAAAACTTGGGGAGCATAGATTATTATTAAATGGGACCAAAAAGTAAATAAAAATCACAAAGTGAAAAATGATGAATATTCAAATAAAAGAAGTATTAATTATGTAGAAGGTAATTAATAATTAAAAAGGGAAAGGATGAATATTTGAAATAAAATAAAAAAGTAATCTTTTAATTACTTTTTAGGGTTGGCTGAAAAAAAAAAAGAGAATATTGAAAATAGCAAATCATTCTATCATCGCAAATTTTCCAAAAACCCTTGTACAGATCTTTGGTTCAGCAATCTTCCTTGAGGATGAACAAATGCTCTCAGATCTTCAAGAATTGGAGAACGAAAATCTTTCGATTTCCAAAGTTGGCTTCAATCAAAGGTCAAAATCAGACTACAGGTGGAATTCACATACTTTACCAAGTGGTATAAATTGATTGTCGTCTATCTTGACGACCTTACCGCTTTCTCAAAAAAGCGGCAAGATCATTTTCAACACTTAGTGAAAGTGTTTGAGAGATGCAGGTCCCATCACATATCACTGAATCCGAAGAAGTCTATCTTCGCAGTGACAGAAGGCAAATTGCTTGGTCACATCGTCTCTAAAGAAGGGACTAGGATAGACCCTAATCGGGTAGATGCAATCAAGGATCTGGCTCTCCCTACAAATAAAACTGGGGTACATTCCTTCTTCGGCAAAGTCAATTTTATACGAAGATTTGTACCTGACTTCTCGGAGCTGACCAAAGACATCTCGGCAATGATGAAGAAAACAACTGTTTTCAAATGGACCGATGAAGGAAGGAAGGCGTCCGAGAAAATAAAAGAGGCCATCAGTAAAGCACCAGTGTTGGTTCGACCCGATTTCAATAAAGAATTTATTCTTTATTGTTACGCGTCGGAACATACTCTCTCCGCCATACTGACTCAGAAGTTGAATAAAGAGACTGAGTCACCTATCGCTTTCATGAGCAGCAGCTTCAAGAATAGTGAATCTCGGTACTCCCAAATAGAGAAAAACGCATATGCCGTGGCGAGGGCTGTTAAGAATTTCAGATTCTACATCCTAAACTCTCACACCACTGTGTACGTTACAGACCCCGCGGTCAAGAGTGTCCTCACTCAACAAGAAATGGGCACCAAAAGAGGCAACTGGATTGCAAGAGTTCAAGAATACGACTTGGATATCAAGCCTACCAAGCTCGTTCGCGGGAGAGGTCTATGTCAACTCCTGGCAGAAGATGGTGATTTAAAGCATCAAGCTGAAGATGGAATCCCAGGAACAGAAATGGAAGAAGACCTCCCAATGGTCTTATTAGTTGAATCTGCTCAAGAGTGGTACACAGAATTATGGTACTACCTAACCTACGGGGAATGTCCAACACACTTGGATAAGCAGCAGAGAAGAACTTTGAAATTACAAGCACAAAGCTATGTGCTTGGAGGAAATGTTCTATACAAGCGTGGGCTTGATGGAACGTTCCTACTATGCGTCACCAAAGATCAACAAAGACGATTGATGGAGGCATTCCACAATCAAGCATGCGGAGGTCACTTCTCATCAAGGGTTACCGCATTCAAGATCTTGCGGGCATCATTCTTTTGGCCGACTTTGTTCCGCGACGCATATGACTGGGTGCACAGATGCACATTGTGCCAACAATTTGTTGGTAAACTTAAGCTGTCAAACCTTCCACTCAGGCCGGTGGTGATAGATGCTCCATTCCAGCAATGGGGCATAGACTTTGTGGGACCTATCAACCCTCATTCCAGCAAAGGACATGTCTACGTTCTCACAGCGACAGACTATTTTACTAAGTGGGTTGAGGCAATTCCTGTAAAGCAGGCTACCTCCGAGGTGGTGTGTAATTTCCTCAAAGAGAACATCATTACACGCTTCGGAGTACCCAAAAAGATCGTGGCTGACAGCGCTACAAGCTTCTCGTCAGAGGAGTTGATAGAATTTTGTTTTGACTACGGCATCACCTTGTCCCATTCTT
>VDFB02186652.1:0-32271 GCA_007258455.2 Sequoia sempervirens
GGTAGTGCCAAAGCGAGGGCAAGTGGTCATCAACTCCTTGAACTTCACAAAACACTCACATTGCCTCGAGTCAAAAAGCCCCTTTTTCATCAAATCGTCGCCGGGGCTGCATGTGGGTGAATAGCCATTCCGCGAACCCTCTGATAGAATCCACACAAGCGAAACCCTCTCAACTGCGTCAGGTTCACCGATGTGGGCCAATCAACAATGGCGCAGATCTTTTCAGGATCCATGCGCACTCCATCTGCACTGATAATATGACCAAGATATAACAATTCGGTCATTCCCAAATCGCACTTGGATTCCTTGGCGTACAAGGACTCCCTCTCCAAGATGCTCAACACTGTCTCCAAATGAGCCAAGTGCTCCTGCCAAGTCCGACTGTATATTAGGATGTCATCGAAAAAGACCAACACAAATCTCCTCAGCTGTGAATGGAAAACCCTGTTCATCGTAGACTGAAAAGTGGCTGGTGCGTTAGTGAGCCCAAATGGCATCACTACGAACTCGAAGTGCCCACAATGACATCTGAAGGCTGTCTTCTCTATGTCCTGCTCACGGACTCTAATCTGATGATAACCCGACCGTAAATCAATCTTAGTAAAATAACATGCCCCATGGAGCTCATCAATAAGCTCATCTATCCTCGGTATCGGGTATCTATTTTTAATTGTCCTCTTATTCAAGACCCTGTAATCAATGCACATGCGCAACGTTCCATCCTTCTTCTTCACCAATACAACAGAAGAGGCGAACGGTGATTTGCTCGATCTAATGTGACCCATAGCAAGTAACTCCTTTATGGTCTTCTCAATCTCATCCTTCAATCTTTTCGGATGCCTGTAAGGAGTTATCATAACGGGTTTTGCACCCTCCTCGAGCTCAATGATGTGCTCTATCCCTCTGTCTGGAGGTCTACCTGGCGGAATATCACTGAACACCTTGTCATGCTTGACTCTCAACTGCTGGATGTCCGGATGATACTCTGTCTTTTGCTGTCCCTCCTGTAAAGGTGCTAGATGACACTCTGCAGCCCACTCTACCATGTCATGACGCATGAGCCGCTCCATTCGGCGAAAGGAAATTGTTTTAAGGTCGCTGTCCCGTATTGCCTTAAGGATGTGTGTCTTCCCGTCGACCTCAAAACGAATCTCCATATCCTTGAGACGAAGTGTGACCTCCAATGAGTGTAACCACTTCATTCCCAAGACCAAGTCAATGTCTCCCATATTAACAACGTAATAATCTGCCTTGAACTCATAATTGTTCAAGCATAAGGGGAGATCTCTAATCATGCGCTCACATCTCAAAGTGTATCCATCTGCCACTTTGACTCTGATGCCCTCGAAATCCTCAGTGATAAGCCCTCGTTTCTCAACGAATCTAGCATCTATAAAGTTATGCGTGGCTCCTGTATCCAATAGGGTAATGACCCTTTGTCCTGCTAATACACCTCGAAGCCTGAAAGAACCCTCCTGCTGGATGCTAGACAAACGGGCCTCCTGTACCTAAAGCTCGGGCTCTATCTCTGCTCTCGGCTCTGGAGCCTCTGACTCTGAATCATCTGTATGCTCTGGCTGATCAGAATTTTCTGATTCTGAGTCCTCGTAATATGCCCACATCACACGATTTGCCTTGCCCTTAGGTCTTAGAGGACAATCGTGACTGGCATCATATGGTCCCTTGCAGTAGAAGCAAAGCTTCTTCCTGCGAAGGTCATTCAGGGCCTCACGATCCAAAGGTGGGAACGCTGATTTACCTTTCGAATCGTTTTTATAATCTGATTTGTCTTTGTTATAATCAGATTTATCCCTATTTTTATTGAAGCCCTTGTTATCTCTGAACGATGAAGAACATCTGGAGTTGAATTTATTTGACGGGGCTGCGAACTCCATGTTACGTGCTTTCTTCATCGCCTCCTGTAATGACAGAGGATCAAAGGCTTTGATCCAGCCTCTCAGTGGCTCGGTCAAACCCTCCATTAAAAGAACTACCAACCGCCTCGGATTAATAACCGGAACCATGACGGATAGCCTCACGAAATCCAGCGATATATGTCACCAAGGCCCTCTGCCTCAAGCGTGCTAAGTCGGAAGTAGGATTTCGGATCCTTAGGATCAAACCTCTCTACCAATCTATCACGAACTCGTGTGTAATCACCGTGGGTATAGCCAGGTCACCATCAATAGGTAGTGCCACCAATCATTAATACTCCCTCGAGTGCGATTAGTAGCATATCTAATAGTCTCTCATGTCGGATATAAAGTGAGGAATGTCAAGCTTGCTATTGAAGCGAACGATAAATCTTCCACTACCATCAAACATCGCCAAATTAAGCCTGTTAGTTGCATGTTTGAGGTCATTATTCTGCTGCTGGGGTCTCCAATCCTGTCGAGCCCTGTTATGTTCTCGTCTCTGTGTAGCAAAATGGTCAAAAGAGATCCGTTCTCTGACTGCAGGAGGTATCAACTCCCACTCCTCGTTCGCTGCCATAAGGTTGTCAGCAAACAAATCCTTGTGCTCATCACCTGGTGAAGCCTCATCGGGCTCCTGTCTCGTGAAAGTAGGCCTAGTAGGCCTGTCGACTGTCGTGACCGCCCGGATCACAGGAGCTCTCAGTGACCTGCCTCACTCCTGTCATCGTCACGATGTGGTGACGGTCTCCTCGGAGTACCTAGTCTCTGTAGTGCCACTGTCAACTGCTGCAATACCTCAGTCGACTGTCGCTGACCTGCACGTATATCCCTGAGTGCAAGCAAGACCTCAGCATCATCCTGATCCCTGTTATTCTGTGGGATCTTTGTCCTCGATATATCAGATCTCTCAGCCCTGTCATTCCTGTCAGCCATGATATCTGGCTGTCTGCTCAAACTGCGTTGCCTTTCAATCAAGGCACATCTGCGTGTATAATACCTGTATGTATCAAATTCCTCTGGCTGCATGTGATGGCTAAACCCTAAGGATGGTAGGATTTAGCTCTGATACCACTGTAGAAACCCTAGTTTCCCCCTGACACTGCTCCTGACTGATTTTTAGGTTTTTCTGATGGTTTTTGGTTTTTTTGCAAATTTTGTGTTTTCAATGCAATAAATGGAAGGTACGATTTTGACAATAAATTGAAATAAATTCTATAAAAATTAAATAACTCTGAAATGGATTGAAAATGGACGCCAGTATCTTTATTTGTTCTTCTCTACTGATTACAGAAATACCCAGATACATGCAATGAATAAAATAAAGAATTTTCAATATTATTGGAACCTGGTATTTGCTGCTACAGAAGTACAGAAATGTACGGCTGCATTAAATGAAGTCCCTTTCCTTCTGTTTGATGATCTCTGGTGACTCCCAGATAGTTGGCGCCTCCCTTGATGCAAACTGGAACCCTCTGTCAAAGGCGTTTCCTTTTATTTGATGAGTACGGCTCTCTCAAGTGGTACGGCCTGCTGTACAGTAGTACGGCCTGACAGAATCTGCAATTAATGCTGTACGGCTTCACCAAAAATCAATGCTTGTGTCTCTGTAATGGGCGCCCAGGTAGATAGATGGTATTTGAATGCAAACAACTGAAAAGAACTGAAGATATGAATTTCTCTGAAGCTCTGTAGTTTCCTCTGGATGAGAAAACCTCTGCTGGCAATAAATCAAGTGGTATTCCACACCCTCTGAATTGCTTTCCGATGGAGATGGCTCGTTCCCCAAGGAATTCGAACGCGAAACCCTAGAGTCTCTTACTCAGACAAAACTTGACCAGTTTCAAAATCAATAATCTCATAATGGCCCAAAACCCAAGGCAAAATCCTCTTAAGGCTGAAAAGTGCGATTTCCTCAAGAATAGGGTTTTGATAAAATATTCACATTTTAATATTTTAATATCTCCATAGTTCACAGCTGAATATTTTAATATAATTTAAATGTGAAACTAGCCCCCCTTTAATGATGGCCCACCCCTCAAGGCAATCACTTAAGTTATAATTTAAAATTATAACTTTATATTATAAACATTAAATAATTAATATTTAATCAATATAATTAAATATTAATATCTCCCTCATGAATCATCCGATTACTGATCCGTCTGATGCTGACGAACTCTGAAGTGATTCCGGATGCCGCCAAAGCCATACTGCTAAAAATAGCAGGGGTCCCACACTGCCTGCCAGGAACTGCTAAAAATAGCAATTCTGCAAAAAGCCTCCGAATGAGCCAGAACGAAAGACCACTGATCAATCCCTGCTAACTGAAGCTGAGCCAAGCTCCGAAGTGACCCTCTATCCAATCAATCAGCCTACGAGGGTCGTGTGATAGGCCAATCCTTGTCCTCTGAGAGATGTCACTGAGAAGGGGACATGACATGATCCTAGGCAACTAGAAGAAATATCTATTCAACCCAAAACCGTACTCCTCAATATACCTCCTCAATGTGTCATGCCAAGTCATAACTACAGATGCGAACTTCTCCAATCTTCTTGCAAAAAGGAAAGAAATCCTTTTCAAGAATTCAACAAAATCACCAACAGAGCACCATATGGATCTAACATGTCTCCTTTGTACTAATCTGATACAACCATGAAATCCTGCAAAAACACTTACTATTCAACCTCCAAAGATCACTAAATGATGAACCAAAGCATGAAAAATTTTGTTGTCCTGAACCCACACCGACAGTAAACTATCAAAGTTTACATCACAAACCTTCATAAGATGAACTCCCTGAGTTAGGAAGGTCTGAAGTAAACAATAATGTCTGCCATTTAAAATTGAAATCAGTGGAGTACAATCTGATTTTAGTGCTCTACACAAAGAACAACTGCAGTACCAATGAATTTCCTAGGTACAAGCATACGTGAAAAACATTGTGTTGCACCAAAATAACTCAGAAGTGGTTGGGAAACACCTCCAATCAAACTCCAACTAAAATCTATTACTTCCTTGACAAAGAAGAAAGCACCAACTCCCTTGAATGAGAGCAAACCAAAAGGTGAAGTGACTGACCTGCAACCCAAAAACAAGCTCAACACTAAAATTCCGATCTATTCTTTGCCAAGTAACACTCCCAAGAGTAACCATTCGTTCATTACTACAATTGTTACTTAAAATCTCTCTCCAATCCATTTGTGGATAAGCACATAGAATTACCAAATGGCTGGTAAAGAAAGGAACAACATCATTAATTCTGAAATTTTCATCCTTATACCTCCAAATGTTGTCCCTTCCATTCCCAATTAACTTTATCAATCCTTGTTGAGGATCCCAAGCATGGGTACCCAGCCAAGAATGATCTCCAACATGCCTAGAAAGGTGCACATCCAAACCAACATGCACATCATGGAAATTTGCGGCTTCTTTAGTAATCCCTTGTAGCCCATCCATCAAAGGACCAACAACTAAAATGCGAGGAGCAATTGTTGTCATCAAAACCATTCCCAAAGAAAGATTAGTATAATATATAACATCACTCAAACCAAAGGATGGATTGTCAAACATGCAGATGCCATGTTTAAATCCTTCTTCCTCCAAAACTTTGTAAGTAAAAAGCTTTAAACCACCTTTCCTTGCTGCTGTTCTGAAATTTCCAGCAAGCTCTAGAAATTGTTTGGAAACTTTTTAAAATCTGAAACATTAAAGTCTCCATAAATCAATACATCCCATGCAAATACTGCATCTCCTAGTGTCATAATACTCCCTATGCAATCTTCATTGGCCTCCTTAGCACATTTCATATCCCATGGTCTCCTAGGAGGGTAACCAATCACCTCATAATGTGAACTTAAATCAAAACTGCACTAAAAACCACACTCTAACTCAAGTTCTAAATCTTTTCTCGGATCCCATACCTTTCTATTTTCACCAAATGCGAGGCTACAACCAAGAGTAGTCCCATCATCCAACTCAAAAAGTAGATTGTCATGCGCCATATCAACATCTACCTCAAACAAAGGATTATCAATAAGTTGAAGACTATCCTCTTCTCCAAAATCAGACCAATCCTCCTGCTAATCCAAACTCCTATTTTCTAATTTTTAGGACAATTAGCAAGATCATACTCCCTCCTAAATGAAGTCAAGCTTCTCAATTACCTACATGATTTATTTAGCCTTTTCTCTATTCTCTTATTCCTTGAATTGTTTGGCCACAAAAAAAACTGATCTTCTACTTCAAGTAATGCATTTTGAGTGTTGCCCAATGAATCCCTAGTTGATTCAAACTCAATCGTAAGCTCTTCAATCTTACCCCTTAATTCCTTCAATCTAGATATAGCCTTATCTACAATCTTAGTAGCCACATCTCTATCTTTGATCATATTAAAATAGGCTGATTTCATATCTCCCACTGTGCTCTTAATGTTTTGCAAATCAACAAGAGAAATAATTTGTTCACACTGATTTTTGGGTGCCTTTTGGATGAGATTTTCAACAAGACTCTTCATGTCATCCAACTTAGATAATATTTGCACTTCATTTTCAACTAACACCATTAATTGTGTCTTCCAAGCTTCCTCATTAATGTCAAGACCACGCAAGTTTAGTGATCTGATGTTATAATGCATACAAAAATCAGAATTTCCTTCGTACCTTGCAATGGTGTCACCATGGCTGCCCCAAGTCTCATGTGCCTCTTCTTCAATGCTTGCCTCATTTTCATCACTAGGCCTCCAATCAAAATTAGCTCCAAGTAGAAACAATTATGATTTGTCTTTGAGATCATGTCTCTCAAAATCAATTCCCTCTAAGGCATCCTTTTCGCATTCTTTATGATGTAAGGTTGGGACAGTAGCTTGGTCAAAAGAAGATTCTTCCCAAACTGATTCTTCATCATACTTTGGTCCCCAAACACCTGGATCCCATGGTCCTATGAGCTGATGTTTTCTTTTTGAAAGAGTATGCTCAATGTATACCCCCTGAGTGGTTGTTTCCCCAATCACCTGATTTTTCCCATTATCATTTGCAGCAGCAGACTACGGTTCCATATCATCAAAGTCACTAAACTTCTACTCAATTAGCTGCATGTGCTGATAAATCAAATTTGTTCTCAAAAAATGGATCAACACCAGTGATGCCATCCTTCATGCATTCATTGTGTTCTAAAATCATAACATCATCATGATAAAAAGGAGATTCATCCCATGTAGGATTCCCATCATACTGAGGTGTCAATATACCCAGATCCCATACATTGAAAGGCTGATTGCTTTGATCACTGTGCCCCTCCTGTGATGTTGTCTCCCTGAATAAATCGCTCTCTAACACACCACTATTGAAGTCAACATAAGTATCTCTCTCCATAGCCTTAGTTTGGAAGTCCAAACCCAAACCACCTAATCTTCATATCTATAATCACCATTGTTTGTTGTTTGGAAAGCTTCATCTATTTCAGCTGTTGTGTAAACTTCATCCCGTTTTCCTTCACTGAGCCCATCATTTGAAGGTATATGATTGAACTAACTCTGTCAAACTTGATACTAGTGTCAACAACTGCATTGGATAGCTCAAGAGAAGCATTCAAGGCTGTTGTTATGGCCTTTTCCTCATGCACTATCTCATCAATGGTAGCCACATGCCTACCTAAAAGGTCATCCTGGGTTCCTGTCATACATTCTCCGTGTGATAGCTCTGTTGTACTGCACACATCCTCAACATGAATAGTTGCATGCACCATCATAGAATCACCTTAACGCTCTGTAACGTATCCCTCAACAAGCTCTTCTTCTAAAGGGGCATTAGTAAACTCACCATACCCATTAGCTTACTAAAATCTTCTATAAAGTCATTAGTCGTAGAATCATCATTGGTTACATGCAAGTCTAGGGGATCGTTTTGGGGCTCTGTCACGCATCCCTCATATGTCAAGGCAATTGTCCCATCCAAACATTTAGATTTTGCAACAATTCTTGAGTATGCCTTTTTAATGTCAGGATGCCTCATAAGCGTGGTCAATTCCTGTATCAACTCAGATATAGACTTATCTATAGTCATCTTAACCTTTTTTCTCAATAACCGTAAAAAAAAAAAAGGTAATGGACATGTAGGTGTTGGCCACCAACATGCAAAGAAATATGAAGCCTCTGTAACTATCATGCAACTGAGAATTTGCAATAAGTGTTAGCTTAACCAACAGGGTGGCAAGATCACCAGCTCTGATACCACTATAACATACACCCCTTATTTTCTTTAAACTCACTATATGTTGTTATTTGTTTGCTAATGCGATTGTAAATGTTTTCAAATGCGTTTTTCCAATGAAGCATAACAACATAAAGAATACTTGCAAATGAAGATAGAAAATAATAGATAGCAATGCCTTTCAATAGAGATAGCAACATGTATTAAGAGCATTTGTTTTTAGATTGAAATCAAATAAGTACAATGCTATATCAGACCTGAAATATGAAGTTTCAGACTTGGTAAATGACTTATAATGTAACGTGCCAACCCTTCGGTAAAGTAATATTTCCATAATTTACATCCTACAAGTAAGTAAACATATTAACATGACATTGCAATAAAAATTTTCCTTTTCTTTATTGATAAAAAATGAACAAGTTGTCATATCAATTTACAATAAAGATTTCATTTCAATATAATAACTTCACAAGTACATGAAACAAGAATACATACCTTAACTAACATAGCTCCAATGAGCTTTTGAACAAATAGTAGTAAGAAGGTCCAGGTTCCTTTCCTTTCAAATCTTGGTACATCGGTTGCTTGCTATGGAGAAGAAACATCACTCGGGCGCTTTTCCGCCAACCACAGACTTATAATGCGGTCCCCTGCACATCCATTATTCAATAAATGGCCCTCCTTTCGAACGAAGAGATTGGTAGGGTATCCATTAACGATTACCAACTAAGCATAGTGTTGTGTCCTACACAACTAGAACCTTGCTATTTCACAATCTCAAACTAGTACAAGGATCACAATGAACTGACAGTGTAGTCTCAACTATCTCACACCTAAGTGGATGTCGTACATTTCACTACTTTGGCCAAAGTATTCTCATTTAGTACTTCAAATGAAGGTCATCTATCATAAACACTACTCAGGGCCGATTTGACTTAAGGCTATCTTACACTACGTGTGGCTTAGTCCTTCATTGAATTATCTATCATCCCAGACTATCCTACAACAATCTAATCTACTAGAAATGAATCAACATAACAAGTGTTTTTCATAATCCCTCCTATACTGGAAATCTTTATCCTAGGAATCTCTCAAGCTTACCTCAGTTAACCTAATAACTTTACGCTAACTGAATATACTTGACTCTTTTTTTTTTCAATCCTAGTATATATATTAACTAGTAAAGCCATATTCTCCTCATATGGAGTTCATTCAGTTAATGCAGTCACACAAGTATGCATCTTCTTTCCTTCTTTATCTATAATGCCTTATTTATACTCTTCATAGTAAAAATGTATCTTTTAAACTCTAAACATCATATTCCCTAGATGCAAGCTATTGGGCTGAATATTGAGCATACAGCAGAAGTTCAAGAACATATTCCTATTTAAGCACAGACAGAAACATAATTTTTTCACAACAAATAAGAATTAAAAGTAAATTGGATAGTAGAAGAATATCCCATGCCTGGATTAAAGCATTTCTCAAAAGTTGAACTCAGGTAATTCGCACAGCACTTCCAGCACTTCTAACTAGTTTGGCAAAATCCCTTTCAAGACTCTACCTTTCACACTCAGAATTTCTCTCACAAATTGCTAAACTACTCACTCAAAAATGTGAACTCAAGTTGATAATGGTCACAACTGAACAGAGGAATAAAACTCAGATAAACCAAATATGAAGAATTGATAATTCTTAGCTCACAGAATGATATATTTCTCAAAAACTAAACTCTCCAGGAGAATGTAAATTAGTAAGGAATGATCAATGAATGATGAACAAAGTGTAAGCAACAGCTAGAATAGAATGATCGAATGTCCTCCCAAAGAGTAAACAGGGCAGCTATTTATAGAGCTAGAAACCCGTTGAATAAGTGGTTGAGTTTTAGTTTGCTTCCATGTTATACCCATTGAACAAGCAGAGGACTTTGCTTTGGATTGGCCAGCTTGCCACCAAGTGTTTATTTACTTTATTGTAATTCCTGCTGAATAAGCGGATGATTTACTTTATTGTAATTTCTCTTCATGCATTTGATTGCTTAGAAGTTCAATTATTGTAAGCCTTACCACCGTATGCTTTCACGGCCTTTCCCACATCAAGATTTGGGTGATGAAAAGGTGGCAGTTTCAGTTAACTTGATTTCCAATTAATGCAAAGATCCATTTCTCACCTTAGGCTCTCACCTTGCCCACATTGGGATCTGGGTGATAAAAAAGTGGAGGGCTGCTTACTTAGTTGATTATCTTTACTTTTGGCTAACACTAATGGGTGTAAATTTGAAAAAATTAAGGGTGGGTTATTACACATAATAGATGTGAATCTAAAGACTGTCATGTCCCCTTCTCAGTGACATCTCTCAGAGGACAGGATTGGCCTATCACACGACCCTCGTAGGCCGATAGACTGGATAGAGGGTCACTTCGGAGCTTGGCTCAGCTTCAGTCAGAAGTTTGATCAGTTGTCTTTCGTTAACCGATCGGAGGCGTTTTGCAGAATTGCTATTTTTAGCAGTTCCTGGCAGGCAGTGTGGGACCACTGCTATTTTTAGCAGTATGGCTGTGGTGGCATCAGGAATCACTTCAGGGTTCGTCAGCATCAGGTTAGAAACGAGGAAGATATTAATATTTGATCGTATTGATTAAATATTAATTAATTAATGTTTATACTACAAAGTTATAATTTTAAATTATAACTTAAGTGTTTTCCTTGAGGGGTGCGCCCAACATCAGAAGGGGCCAAAAGTGACTATTAAAATATTATAAAATATTTGACGGAGGACTATGGAGAAATAAGTGAATTAAAAAGTCAAATATTAATTAAAACCCTATTTTCAAGCAAATCGCACTTTTCAGCATATTTGAGGATTTTGCTTGGGGTTTTGGCCATTATGTGATTATTGAGTTTTGAGAACTGATCAATTTTGATCTGAGCCTGAGACTTTAGGGTTTCGTGTTCGATTGCCTTGGGGAACGAGCCATCTCCAACGGAAAGCAATTCAGAGAGTGTGCAATATCACTTGATCTATTGCCTACAGAGGTTTTCTCATTCAGAGGAGATCATAGAGCTTCAGAGGAATCATAATCTTCAGTGTTATTCAGTTGTTTTCATTCAGAGACCATCATATAACTTGGCGCACCATTTACAGAGCTTCAGACAGTGATTTTGGAAGGAGCCGTACAATATTTATTGCAGATCTGACAGGCCGTACTTTTCCTGTCAGGCCGTACCTTCTCAAAAAAACGTGTTCATCCTTCTTGAGAGAAACGCCTCTCATATTTGCTTCTCAGTTGCATCAACAGAGGCGCCTACCTTGCTGGAGTCTTTTGCAGTCATCAGATAGCAGGAGAAGAGGATTAATAATTTCTGCCGTACCATTCTGTACCTTCAGCCGTACCAGTAAATAACAGGTTTTTCTTCAATATAAATATTGTTATTTATTGTTGCATGTTAGCAGAACATTTTGTAATTGAGATCATTTGAATAATAAAGCCAACGCTTTCATTCTCTGCTATATTTTCTAAGCTCATTGAAGATCTGGTAATTTTAGAGAATTTATTATTATTTTCTGGTAAAGCCGTACCTCTTCATTTATTGTCAAAAACACAAAAATTGCAAAAAAAATCACAAAACTTCAAAAACGTCAAAAAAACATAAAATTTCAGTCAAAAGCAGTGTCAGGGGGAAACTAGGGTTTCTACAAAGACATCTTATTCAATTCTCTTTTCTTTTTCTTTTTTGTGTTCATCTTTTCTACAATCAAAGACGATTGTTCTTTCTCTAAAGCAACTCTAATTTTTGTTGTCACACTTGGAAATGTAGTAACACCTCCTCCTAGACCCCTTGTAACACTGACTAAATGGTCAATTGCCCTTTTAAACCTCCAATAAAAGGTTACTAACACTTGGTACATTTGAGACTAGTACCATTGCAAGTCACATATTTCCATACCTCGACAATTGACTTTTGGAGAGCCATAAAATTACAATGTGTACATGTTGTAACATTTAATATTTAAAACATTCACTAAATTTTCTTTTTAAAAACATTAAAATAGAATGTATAAATTTCTTATATTTAACTCTAAAAAGCAAAATAAAAAAAATACTAAATTCTATTTTAATAAACATAAAAAATATTAAATTTTTATTTTTAACTTTAAAAGCAAAATAAAAACACTAAATTTTTTTAAAACATAAAATCAAAATATATTAATTTTTTATTTTTAACTTCAAAATAAAATAAAAATTACTAAATTTTATTGAAATAATCAAAATTAATGCTAGATTTTATTTAAATAGTAGTTTTTATTCTTACCATTAAAAGAAAAATCTAAATTTTTTTTTTTTAACATTAAAACAAATACATTATTTTTTATTTTAACTCTAAAAACAAAATAAAAATACTAGATTCTATTTTAAAAAGCATAAAAATAAAATATTTCTATTTTTTTAAAAACAAAATAAAAACACTAAATTTTATTTTTAAAAAGCATAAAATAAAAATACATTAATTTTTTATTTTAACTTAAAAAAATATTAAAGTTTATTTATTTAAAAAAGGTATGATTAATAAATAAATTAAAATAATTGCAAATTTAAATATATTAAATATTACTTTTTAAAATAACTAAAATAATAAAATAATAAACAATGTATAAAATATAAAACTTTAAAAACACCTAAAATGAACCCTTAAATTAAACTAGAAATTTGGTAGCAAGGCCTTCCTTGGAAAGTCCCAACGAGCAAAGCGATGAAAATTGGGTCACGATAAAAAAAAAAGGCAGGGTGGCATAAATCGTGCAGAGGTCAAGACGTAGGGCAACGCAAGCCGATGGTGAAATACAAACTCGTGCCTTCTCGTCGCGAAATACAAATGAACCTTCAAAGTCTCAGACCTCAGTCCCAAAAATTTGTAGACAAAAGAAATTTGTTGTGCCCTAGCTGCCAACTCCAAAAAAATTGTTTTCAACAGAGATACTGTGTTTCGTGATGTCATAGTGGCGTTATTTAAAAAACAACCTAGCAAAAACCCTAAAACAATGCTTTATGAAAATATTTTTTAATAAAACTAAAGTCGTCATTTTTCCGTATGAATTTTCAAACAAATTTTAACGAATTTCATGCAGTTTAAAAAAAAATCCGAATTTCGAATTTGAAGCCAAAAATTCGGTGAATCCTGTGATAGTGTTTAAGTATGCAATTATGCATCTCAGTCAAAATTAAAGACATATGTTGATCAACCTCTGTGTTGTGATTGGCCCTCACAACTACCTCACACTATCATGATAACTGCTGAGATGAATTGAATTCTATATCGTAGCAATGTGCACATGATGATTAGCTTGTTGAAGATTGTTACTGCAAAGTAACTCATACGAGTTTTGGGGTTCCATCCCAAGGATTGAACTCCACTTGCTAGGAATTTTCCATTACTCATACCCATATTAAACCAAACATGTTGATTTAAAAAATATATATGCTGAGTAGACTGAATTACATTAAAAATTATGGGATGCAATATATTTGCAACCTGGCATAATTGTCTCATTAATATATTCTCCAAAGGTGTCGTAAATTATTGGAATGCAAAATGATACCATATTACTCAATTATTTTGTGATATTAAGGGTCCTTGTTCTCCAATAATCATATACCTCCATGAAAGGGCCACCTTGTCATTTATGCCTGGCATCTTTCTTTTTTGTCAGTACAATTGGTCTGACATGGACACATCACATACTCTTTCAATGGCAGGCATACAACTTGGTCATCCCCACATCATTTACGCTTTCATTGGGTAAGGCAGACATTAATTGCCAGAATCTCATGTGTTAGTTTGTGAGAGATAATTTTGTTTCAAAAGTGATACAAAAGATTGTTTTAAGTGAATAATTCACTATGCATTCTCATTTTATTTATATTATTGGGGTGTCAAACTTGAAGCACTGATGTAGAGGAATCCTCAGTTTTCAGGCAGTATTGCTGATTCTAGTGATTGTTATGAATAAGGTGCACTTGCATTAGTCAAACATGAATAATTTGACCCAAAAAAAATTACCATGTGAGAAAACAATTGATTTTAGCACCTAGCACAAGAATGCTTTTAGCCTTTTTTCTTTCAAATTTGGAGCGGCTGCTTTGCAAGATGTAACTAATATTTGACTTTGTGTGTTTCTTACTTGGACTAGGAGTTGTACTTCCTTAAGGACTGGTTTTATAATTTATTTTAAATAGCATTGAATGTATTTAATATGTTGTGATTAATGGTAATGATGATGCATATTTCCAATTAAAAGTCATGATGTTAGTTAAAATCTTATTAATATTTAAATTTGCATCCATCATGCCAACACCTTTTGATCAATTCTGAACTCTCTCATTTGTATCCATGTGTGTGGATGGGTTCATTTTTCCTTTTCCTTGGTGTTTGTACTCTGGGTGAATGGTTTTGGTTAACTCTAACAATTCTGGTAGCAAAGCTAGCATTTTATTCTGCTTGTAAGGGGGACAATTTAGAAGCATCTTCTGTGTATTTCCTTGTATCACTAAATAAAAGTTTTATCTTGAATATTTGTTAATTATCTTGATAAATTTTGATTCTCTACTGTTGTTTTAACTGATGAATATATAATTAGTTTGTTCATAGCCAGTTTCAAAAATTTCATGCCTTTAAGATTCTGATTTCTAGTATAACTTCCTGTATCATGTGAAATTGATTTTTATGTGGTTAGCATGTGATTGACTTGCATTTGGAAAGCAGTTATTCGGTGGCCTCGTTTATGAAGGAAATCCTAAGCTAGAGGGAACAACTCTGTTGGAGAATGAGTATCCTTTTCACTGTATATTATTGGTATCTGATAACATTTAGATTCATAAAATAATATTTTGGTTAAGATCTTATACATTGATAAAGAGAAACACTTCATAATGGAAAGAACCCTTTCATAGATTTATGGCAATCTGAAAACGGCAGAGGTGGATGCATTTGATAAACTATACAAGATGGTGTTGTGAATGGCAAGGATATATGTACATGCTTTTCATATGAAAAATACGTTTCTATTCAAGTAGTTAAGGCATGTGAGAAAAAGGCAAAGTAGTTAAGCACATGAGACAGCATGAGATGATCGCTGATTTTTTGAGTAATTATGTAATCAACTCATTTTCTAAATGAACGTACTTAACAACTTGTAGCTATTTAGTCTTCAATTTTAATGACTATCCTAGTGGCATGGTTACACTATTTAACCTGATGGTCATGGGGAACTGGCAAATTTGGATGGAGGTATGTTTTCCTCAACTAATTTCTCTCTTTATAATTATGCCTTCACCATTCTAACTCAAATAGAATTAAAGGATATGATGTGTTTTCCAAGCAGAAAATATGAAATTAATCTAAATACCAAACCTAATGTTTAAGTAAAATTATTACAGTTTTGAAAATTTCAGTTTTTTATATTTGACCTCATTTTTGAGGTTCTGTGTAGTCTGCGAATCTAGTAAGAACAAGCCTATATATTGTGACTCCTAAGGAACATTGATTACTGTCAACTTTGAATTTGAGCCCCTTTCATAGTACTTATGCTGATCTATTAATGGCAAAGAGAATCAGCAGAATTTGGCATATATGTGAGTAAATGCTAGCTAAATATTCAACGTTTGGACTACTTCAAGCAAATTTATTTTAGTTTTTTTTTTATCTAAAGAATAGCTATTTAAGTCATTTGGCAGTATTGACCAGTGTAAAACAATGCTTCGTTTTCTTGGTATCATGTAATATATTTCCCTGTTTCTTTGCATTCTTTATACTTTGTGTTGCCTTCATCCTTATCACTAGAGAAGTGAAATGCAATTTGTTACTATCCACAGATGACTAAAGTGGGTCATCAGGACCAAAAGGTATGCCTGTTACAAAAGATATTAGAAGGGTAAAAAGAATTCCCAAAACATGAAGATAGCTTAAAAAGGATAAAGACAAAATGGTCGAGTATAACCCTAGTAAATGTGAACCCAACACAAGTGCAAGTAGAAATATCGAAGACAAATGATCCCTGAAGTTTCAATGATTTACTAGAGATTAGAGTTGGATGCCAAAAGCAAGGGTCATCATTATCATGCATCTGAATTTCAGATCAAAGGGTTAGTGGTATCGATATCCATATTGTGTATAAGACTAGTCTATTACTTGATAATGTCCATTAGAGAATGGCCAAGACTAGAAGGACTAGTCTAGTTGATTCTTGGGGAGAATTGGGTGCTTCCTCTAGAATTATTTTCTAACATCTGAGGTCAATAAACCTCCTAAGGTAGAAAGGAATCTTGTGATGTTTGCATGACCATGTTGTTATCTTGTTGTAGTGAAGCAAAGTAGTGTTGTATAGACTAGGAGCAACCCACACAAAGGATTGTCATCTCACTATCTTGTCACCATGGGGTGTGTATATTCAATGTGTCTATAGGGTACTTAACTACCCCCATATTTGGGAAGGACTGAAAGAAGGTGCTCAACCCATCGTGTTTAGATGTAGACTAGGAATTTTTTAGTAAAGCCTCTTCTTTTATTAAAACTTACATGGTTACTTGGATTCAACATAGACTTGATAGGATGATTTTTTACTTTGACTCGGTCTTGGAATTGGCAAAGCACCTGGCATAGATATATTGATATAGCTACATAAGGCAGAAAAACAGCAACTCATCATCATTCCTTATGTAGCCAGAGTAGTTCTGCAAGGTAATAGGAACTGGAACATAAATTTGATCTTTAGACACTTGCATACCTTTGTTTTTCGCAGAGAACATATAATGTAATTTCACACGTGTTTCAAAGTAAGATTTCACGAGCATGCTATGGAGCATGCCATTCAAAGGCAAGGCAAGTTTTGAATTTTCAATAATTACATGCAGGTATATAGGTGTGCACCTATAAACAAGTGCAAGTTTCATATAAAAACTCTACTATTGTGCTGCTTGGCATCTGCCAATATATGCAGAAACATATTTTCAAAAAGACAAAAAATTGCAAGTGAGCAGTTGTGTGCCATAAAGGGAGAAATGGATTTTGTTTGAGTCAAAACTAGATGAATACATCCAAGCGTGCATCCTTATGAGGTGCTGCATGAAGTCTAAATTCAAAACTCGCAAGACAACATATAGATACACACTATTCAACAAGAAAACATGATTTTCAAAATAACAGAAAGCTGCAAACAGCCTATACAGGTAAGTGCCCAGCAAAGGAATGACAATCTTCATAAAAAATAAGTCATGCCTATACATAGTATCACACTTGACTAGACCGAGTAGGATTTTGATGCTAAGTTTGTGTTATTGAGCTTATACACACACACAGATGTTCCATACAAAAGCCATTCAAATTTTGATTTCAAAAACAAGTCAAGAGTCTGTTATAAATATGTTTCCGGCTAGTTCAAGTATTTACTAAGTTTTAAATAGCAGATGTAAAATAGAAAAAGCAGGATCTACGTTTGGGTGACCAAGGGCAGAAATAGCAGTTATTTGTTTTCAATAAACCCTCATCCTTTATCATTTCATCTACATCAGACTTCAACAGCAGATTTAGTTAGCTATTATTATATCTGCAGTAGTCATATCAGATAGTGCAGCATCATGGTTTTTTAGCGATCAACAGCAGAATTTTCTGTCATATCAGCAGCAACTTTTATAATTGAGCAATTCCTATATCAGTTTCAAGGCTTGCAGTAGAAAAATTCAGCATTCTTTCTTTGAAATTCAGCCACCTATAGCAATAAACACCACTCAAAGTGCCAGAACTCAGTTGGTTTTCATCAAGTTTTGACAAATGGCCCCTAATTTCATAAGGTTTTTCAATCAAACCTTGGCAGATCAATCAGAAATTTCAATTTTCATTCTTTGGCAGGGTTTTACCTTTATCAAGAGGATTTTGGATTGACTTGGAGTCCTTATTTGTATCTCTAACGCTAGCTGTTCTTTGAAGTTGGATAATCTTTGTCATATCTTCAGCAACATTTGTGAGTAGAATCGTAGATTTCCATCCTTGAACAGTGATCTTTGAGGGGTACTTCTTCATGTACTGTAGCTGATGTTCTAGGGTTTGAACAGCTGAGCCATCATCTTATTGATCTTGCAACAGTAGTGTGAAAGTTGGTTCAAATTTGATCAATCAAAACAATAAAATCAGCAAACCCTAGACTTCCAAAATGCAATATTAGTCTCAATCTGTTGAGGTCACATCTGTTTTGTGATGCAAGAGTATCTTAGGGGTTGTGCAATCTTGCATCACCCAAAATATGAATAACTACACAAGTCTTTGCCACTCACGTCTTGTTCTCTTGTGTTTTGCACAAGTGTTGTTTCACATATTTTGTTGCTTTGTATAAGGCTGAGCGATGATTCCATGTAAGGCATAGTGTCTTATTCCATGCACAAGTGATTCTTGATGCATCTATTTGAATGCAGAGTGCAAGCACAATCTCTGTGTTTGTGCGAGAGAATTGTTCCACATGTCACTATTTCCAAATTTCTTTTTAGCACTAATTCGACTATGAATTGTATGATGTGTAATGTCGCCAATTCTTGAGTAGCCACCATGGGGCGTAATTTAATTAATTAAATATTAATTTGTCCTGAAATAATATTTTGGACATTTATATTTAATTAATTATTTATTTATTAAAGTAACTTTATTAAGTGGATCAGGGCCCTTTCCCTGCTTAATCAATCATAAACTTTATTAAGTGGATGGAGAAAATATTAAATAAAGTTACTTTAATGGAGCTAAATATTTAATAATAAAATATTAAAAAGGTGGTGGACTATAAAATGTGGTAAAAAGGGATTTGTTGGGACCTTTTGGGAAAATAATTATCGGGAATCTGGAGAGCTTGGCTTTCAAGAGGCTGAGAATGAAAACCCTCGGGTTTCAGAGTGGATTGACCACAAACTCAATTCCATTGATTGATGGATTCATTCAGGATTCACAGTGGGTTTCAATGGACAATTGATCGTTTGCTGGAAATTTGTGAAGTCTTTTGTCAAAAAAAAATTAAATGTTATTATTTGTCTTCTAAAACATGCAGATTGTAATTCAATAACTCTCCCAAAATCAAAAGTTGAGGGATGGAGACTAGTGTCCCACAATAGTGCTAATCTCAAATTTAATTTGTGTTAGTATCCTTTCACTAGATCATTAACAAGTGTGATGGATCACTTGCTTGGCATTACAGGGGTTGTAGGGGGTTGTTACTTCATGTAATCAAGTGACTCTAGAGATTAGAGCTGCCCTAGAGAAAGAACATTCCTCTTCGATTGTAGGAATCGGCACAAAAGAAACAAAGAATCGAGGAAGATGTGTCTAGGCTCCCAACATCTTTTTTCTTCCTCTTCTACTATGCCCAAGGCCTTGAATGATTTTTCAAAATTAACGGAATGTTTACTCGCTACGTGGTAAATGCAATACAAATAAAATGGAAATCTAGAACAGCATTGATAGAATAGAATAATCACATAGTAAGTGCATAGAATAATGTATTGATATTATATTTATATGGCTGCAAACATTACAATGTATATCATCTGTGCTCCTCCCGTTATTGCGGTACCTTCTAGGGGACGCATTGGAGTTGTTCTGGGGTTTTGATGGTGTGTTCGGCGGTGTTGACGGTTCTCCCTAAGCGAAGAGTACTTGTGCACTCCTTGTTTTTAAGTTGTATGGGCATTCCTTAACGAAATGTCTCATCACTTGGCAGATATCGCAAAATAGCTTCTTCGAGCAGTTTTCTTTTGTGTGACCTTCCCCATTGCAATCCATACACCACAGTTCTCTAGCTTCCTTCATGCTCTCCTTGTCGGCCTTTAATTCTTTAATCATTCTTATCATATCCTTCCAGAGTGCTTGCACTGTTTTTGACAAGGTGTCGGGAGTTAAGATGTTGGTAATAATGATATTATGTTACATGTTACATTCTAGTATGAATAATTGTACTTGGTTACCATGAATAATAAATGAAGTACTATTTTGTTGTGCAATATGCATTCATGATTGTTCGTACTTGTCTATGTTCTGTTAATTTCATTTTCTCTCATAGTACGTTGGAATTCATTCCCGTGAGTAAACATTTGGCACCGTTGCCTAAGCGTACTTAGGGAAATCACCTGACAGTAGAATGGCATCATGATGGGTTGACCGATGAAGGAACCCGTACAAACAAACGAGGAACAAGAAGACGATTTGACACAAGATTTGTTGAACTTGTGGGACATATCGTTGAGGGATCACTACGGAGGGAAGCTCTCAGGCGAGAGATCCCTTAGGTAGTCATCTAGAACAAACTGCAAGTTAATGACGAGGTTGATCATCTCCTCAACCGACTGCCAAGGCTACTAGCCTGCCATATCATCGTCTTGCAAGATTTTTGGGTGGAGAGCGACCAAGAACATCGAAGGCAATAGATATTGCAACGATACGAGGAGAGAACCAAGTAAGAGGAGGAAGAATGGGATATTCGTAGAAGACGTACTCCTGACAACCAATGATCATACAACCAACATTTAATGCCTGTACAACCTAATAAGGATAAGAAACGAATACCAATTGGGCAAGAAACACCAGAAGAAAAGGTTCGACAATCACTTAGGTTACAGGAGCAAGAAAACCGACAACGAAGGATGAAGAAAATTGACAAAGAAATCAATAAAGATATAAATGAAATAAACTAGTCTAGTACAAGAGCACACCAAAACCTTGATGAAATAAACCAATCTATCACAAGAACACACCAAAATCTTGCCAAGGAAAGGGACAAAGGACCCTTCAGGACACCGTGCATAGAAAGATATAGACTTAATGGAAATGAAAATGAACTAAGTGAAGAGCTCGAGAGTAGTTTCCGATGCATTCGGGAGTTGTCCATATCGGATGGCAACGAAGAGCCGAGGACTAGAAGATCTGAGCCTAAGACCCTAGGGTAGAGGGAGTACTGGAACGAACCCCAAGAGACCCGAGGTGTAGAGGACGCTGACAGAGGACGTTGAGGAGACTCGTATGTAGTCGAGAGTGCAAGTGATGCACTGGGACGTTGCGGGAGAACCAATCCAATCAGGTCTAACACAGGGAGGGCATCGGGGAAGGATGGTGACTCCACCAGCCGAAAGGCAAAAGCTGCCAAAGTTCATGGGGGATGAGTCAGAAGATCTAGTACAGTGCTGCAAGACGTGCGAGACTATTTGGATAGCCAACAAACAAGATGATGTGGACTATTGGCTAAAATCATTCCCAATGACACTGAGGAGTATAGCCATTGATTGGTACAGCAACTGGATGCAATTCACCGAACATTATGGAGAACACTGAAGAGAGCATTACAAGATGAATTCAAACTCCTTAGAGATGATAGTGAAATCGTAGCAGAAATCTACAACACAAATCAAAGGAAGAATGAGAACGTACAAGCTTACAACCGTAGACTTAAAGAATTGTTGGGAAAACTAGAGACCCAACCAGTCGATGGGCTAAATAAGTGATGGTTCATCGAAGGCTTGCTCCCGTCATTGAGAAAAAAATTGAAAGTTGTACCTTTGTCGTCGTAAGCCGAGGCATACAATTGAGCAATGGATATAGAGTGAAAAAAACACATCATTTTGAGGGAAATGGAAGACAAACAAGGAGAGTACGGACGAGAATAGCGACTATGAGTCAAAAACGGTGCAAGCACTTAGAAGGATATGATAAGAATGATGAAAGAATTAAAGACCGACAAGGAGAGAATGAAGGAAGCTAGAGAACTGTGGTGTACGGATTGCAACAGGGAAGGTCACACAAAAGCAAACTGCCCAAAGAAGCTGTTCTGCAATATCTGCCAAGTGATGGGACATTCTTTGAGGAATGCCCATACAACTTAAAAACAAGGAGTGTGCAAGTACTCTTCACTCAGGGAGAACCGTCAACACCGCCAAGCACACCATCAAAACCCTAGAACAACTCCAACGCATCCCTTGGAGGGTACCGCAATAACGAGAGGAGCACAAATGATATACATTGTAATGTTTGCAGCCATATGAATATAATATCAATACATTATTTTCTGCACTTTCTATGTGATTATTTTATTCTATCAATGTTGTTCTAGATTTTTGTTTACTGTGTATTGCATTTACCACGTAACGAGTAAACATTATGTTAATTTCGTTAATCAGATAATATTTTGGTTTATTTCGTTCCAATCTTCATCTACTCCTTCGGTGGTTTTTTTTAATTTCCTCCGTCAGTTCTCTTGTTCTTTAAGTCTTAATGATCTCCGTACTTGTTCCTCGACAGTTTCTTTCCCTTTCGGTACTTGGTTTTGGCCTTTGTTGAGGCATACGAGCATTAATTGCCAAACATACGTCTTCGACTTGTATCTCGTTCCTCCTCTTCTCACTTGGTTCTGTCCTCATACCGTTGCAGTATCTATTGCCTTCTCTGTTCCTAATCCCTCTCAGCCCAGAGATCTTGTAAGATAATGTAGTGGTGTGCCAACAACCTCAGTAGCCTGGTGAGGAGATGGTCGACCTCTAAGTTGACGTGCAATCTATCCCAGATGACCGATTGAGCAATCTCTCTCGTGAGAGCCTCCCTACGTACATGGTCCTTTAACAAGATTTCCCATAGGCTGCAAAGGTTTTCCGTTAGATCTCGCCTTCACGTTCCTCGTTTGTTTGTACCGGCTCTTTGGTCGGTTGTCCCATCACTATGCCATTCTACCGTCTGGTGATCGCCGAATTCACTTAAGCAATAGCACCAAATGTTTACTCGCTACGTGGTAAAATGAGTTACAGAGTAAACGAAAACATAGAACAGCATTGACAGAATAAAATAATCACATAGCAATTGCACAAAACAGATATATATTGATTAATTCGATATATTAGCAATTACATCATAGCATCATAATATCTCCTCAACGTAACATCGATGAACATAAGCATAACAATGGTAACAGTGTTTCTTGACTACATGACTCAAGTACATATAGTACGCTGGCGGTGGTTGAGAGACCGACCGTTGTGTCCCTTCATTACAACTAATTACTTCATCATGGACTTAATTCCCAAGACAACTAACATGACAAGTACATAGAAAATATTAATATTAACTAAAGTCTTATTTATTTATGACTCACTAACTAAAGTCTTATTTACTTATGACTCATGGCCAACCAAGTACACTCTCGACCAACTACAAATGAGGGATCAATAGAGGGTGAAACATTAAACAGCTTGTAGAAACCGATGGAAAAAAAAATGTGGATAATGCATTAGCTAATTAGTTTTATTCAAGTGCCATTCCATTCAATGTAGCTAGGAATCCACATTTTCGGAAAGCAATTAAAAAGCTATAGAGTTTGGCAAAGGATACACACCTCCCTCTTTAGAGGCTTTCAGAACAACTCTTTGTAGAGGTCAAAAAATAGAGTGATTGAGAAATTAGCTAAGGTCGGCCTCATGGAAGGCAACAGGGTGTACCATGTTGAGTGATGGTTGGTTAGATATATGCCAAATTCCATTTGATTAATGTTTGGTGACTTTCCCTCAAGGTGTTCTATTTTTCAAGGTGATTGACACAATGAACCATAAGAAAACTTAAGAGTATATTTTTAAAATATTAGATGAAGCCATTCTTGAAGTGGGTTTCAAGAATGTGGTTCAAGTAGTAACTAATAGTACAGAAAATTGTGTGGTTGTTGGGAAGTTGATTGGAGAGAAGTACCCACAAATATAATGGGTCTGATGTGCAGCTCATTCTCTAGATCTATTGCTTCATGACTTGGCTAAATTTGCATGGGTAATGGAAGCAATTCACAAAATCAGAGCAATTGCATATTTTATAAGAAATTATCATCTTACATTGAATCTTTACAGATATCATGCATCTAGGGAGTTGTCAAGGCTTTGTAAAACAAAATTTGTTTCATTTTATATCACTTTGAAAAGGGTGGTTGAATAGAAAGTTGTTCTAGGATTTGTTATGTGTTTCAATAAGTGGGAGAATTGTCCTCTTTCCAAAGGTTCTAAAGGGAAGACCATAAAGCAAGTTATTTTAAACAATAGCTTTTGGGAAAGTGCAACAAAAATTTTAATGCGTGTGAACCAATTGTTGATGTGTTTTGTATGGTTGATAGCAACACTCATGTCTTGGCATACTTTATGAAAGGACGGACTATTGCAAGGAAGTCATTTAAAAAGTATTCAATGTGGAAGTAGACTACATGGAGATATGGGATATGGTTGATTCTAGATGGAGAATGATGCACACACTTTACATGTGTAAAAACCATCCATGGAGCAATTTTTTTTGAAATAGAACTAGCAAAGTAAATTTTGAAATCAGTTTTAATCAACAACATGATATGAACATGAACTTAATAAATTTATACCACAATGTACAATTGGAATTCAAAGTGCAATGCTCATATTTTATGAGGACCTGATGAATAATAAGAGCTTGACTGGTCATGCATAGCAATTTGGATGTATAGGTTCTTGTTTATCTAGCTTAAGGTGCAACAAACCCAACCAAGTGGACCACTATCTTGTCCACCCCAACCAAGTGGACCACTATCCTATCCACCCCAACCAAGTGGACCTAGCAAGCTATCTCGAAGAACAAACCTATAGTTATGTGGTCAAGGATAAGGGCTTAGTAAGGGGTGAAGTTTGGGTTCTTCAAGGGAGAGTTAGACAATTTCATCGCATCCATAGATTATCAATCAATACAAACAAGTTTGGGAGAAGGGACATGATGGGTCCACTCGAAGCCATATGCCAAGCCTAAGAGGTTGTATACCACAATTCCCCCCCTTGCTGACTTGTACCTGCTTTCCCCATTATGTCCCAAACCCCAAAGACATTTGCCAACCTGTGGGATCGGGTGGAGATCACGAGTGGGCTCTTTTGGCTCCTACCACTACACCTCAGGCCCTACCTTCGTGAGGAGTTGGGCAGAGGTCGTAAGTGGGCTTTTGGCCCCTACCACTGGCACCTCATGCCCTTCCACAAGATGGGTTCCAAACAATCAAGCACATCATATATTCTATCACAAGAAATCATTCATTAAATATTCTTCTAGGTTGCAGTTCGTACCCACAACCGAACCGCTTGGTCTGCGAACGTCTGGGTTAAGCAGCGCATCAAGCAGGCAGGTCATAGCTACAATGGTTTACCTTAGTCTATGTCTAGTACCACTACTAGCAGCGTGCAGGCGAACCCCTGAGAACCCACGGCCCAGCACTTAAAAAGTGGGCCCAAAAGTGAAAAAAAAACATTTTTTTAATTTCTATTTTGCCTTAAAACCCTAAAACGACCCAATATGAGGCCTTTTAACACTAAAACATTTCATTTTTACCTCTCATTTTGCTCTCTCTATTTTTTGTGTCCATCTTAGCATTTTGAAGGGAGGTGATTGCATTTGAAGGAGATCGATTGTGGAGTGGCAAATAGCTTCTACAAAGGAGATTTAAGTGTTCAAGGTATGCATTTAAACCCTATTCTTCAATCTTTTGATGAATTTTTTTAAGTTTCTTAGTTTTTGATGAATTTTTTCAAGTTTGTGAATAAGTTTTTCAAATATATTTTTTTTTTTCATTTTTTTTAGAGATTGCAACAATGGCCAGTAGTCAAAGTTCAGTGGGTGGGGATGGAAGCCAAAAGTTCAAAATTGATAAAGGATCTCCTTTATGGAGACATACCACACGAATTTCACAAATTCCTGGAGGTGGGGGGTTTGTTTGGAAGTGTAATTTTTGCAATGTACAATATAATAGCTCCTACTACCGAGTGAAACTTCATTTTATGGGCCCTGGTGGTAAAGGGATTAATATGTGTGTGGGCCCAGATAAGAAGGGGTTTTCTGCTGTACAAATAGCAACATTTATAAAAGAACAAGAAGATGCTGACAATTCCATTGCAAGAGGAAAACAAACTAGTTATAGTTCCGGAAAGAAAAAAACAACATTACCCACTCATCAGATAGTTAGGCCCTCTAGACATCCCTTCTTGTCTATACCCTCTACGGAAGAAGAAGATGAAGAACCAGAAACCACCACCCGCAAGAGAGGTCCATTAGAGAAGGCATTTAAAATGGAGGCAAGAGATATTGCTGAAGAAAAAATTGCACGTTGCCTCTATGCCAATGGTCTTCCATTCAACTTGGTGAGATCACCATATTGGAAGGACATGGTGTCAGCAATAAATAGTGCACCTCCTGATTTCACAAGTCCTGGGTATGAAAAGGTGCGTACCACCTTATTGCAAAAAGAGAGAAATATGTAGAGGCCCAACTAAAACCAATTAGAGATTCTTGGGTTGAAACAGGTGTATCTATTGTTTCCGATGGATGGAAAGATTGCAAAAACCGTCCATTGATTAATGTTATTGCAGTGTCCCCCAAGGGGGCAATGTTTTTGAGGGCGGTTGACTGTGAAGGGCAAGTGAAAGATGCAGTGTTCATTTCCAGGATTCTCATTGACTCCATAGAGATGGTGGGTAGTGAAAATGTTGTCCAAGTAGTTACGGACAATGCAAAAGTTTGCAGGGCTGCAGGTGCTTTGGTAGAGGCCAGATATGAGCACATCTTTTGGACACCGTGCACTGTACACTCCCTCAATTTGGTGATGCAAGCAATTGGCACCCAAATAGAGTGGGTGAAAGAAATATACCAGGAGTCTGAGGAGATCCAGATGTTTGTGACAAACCACCATATGTCACAAGCAATTTTCAGAACTTTTTCAACATTGGAATTGTTGAAGGTAAATTTTAAAATTTAATTTATTTAGTTTCATTTATCATTTATGTCATGTTTTACATAATTGAATAAAATAATTTTTTGCATTATTTACATATTTTAAATGTGTTATTAACTTACTATTAACATGTTCTTAGGTTGCCGAGACCCGGTTTGCATCTCACACAATTGTTCTGAGACGACTTGTGAAGGTGAAAGATGCATTGAGTCAAATGGTTATTAGCAACCAATGGAGTATATGGAAGCAATCAAATTCAGAGAGGGCCCAAAAAGTCAAGGCATTGATCTTGAATGACGATTGGTGGGATCGTGTGAATTATGTATTGGAATTCACCGAACCTATCATGTCTATGCTTCGGTTTGCTGATACAGATGAACCATGCTTGGGGGATGTCTATGATAGCATGGACACAATGTTGGAAAAAATAAAAATAGAAATACAAAAAAAAGAGAATGATCCTGAAGACACCTTGTACAAAAGGGTGGAAGCAATTGTTCTTCATCGTTGGAACAAGATGACAACTCCATTGCACCTCCTTGCATATGCCCTATCTCCGAGGTACTATACCACTGAAATACTTTCTATCCCAGGGAGAATACCGCCATATAGAGATGGTGAAGTTGCTAATGGGTATAAGACGGCATTTAGTAGAATGTTCAGTGATCCAGAAGTGCATGCAAGTGTCATGAGAGAATTTGGAATGTTTGTCACAGGAAAATCAAAAAATCATAATGCTTCTGTTGCTAGAGACCAATACAAAATGGATGGTCTTACATGGTGGTACCTCCATGGTCAAGATTATATGTACCTCCAACCTCTTGCAATCAAGATCCTCTCACAAGTAAGTTTTTTTTTTTTGCCACTTGTATTGTAAAATTTAACACTTAACATTCTTGAATTTATCTTGCATTATTTTATTTTATTTTTAATTTTGTTGGTTTTCTCTCTAGGTTGCAAGCTCTTCTGCCGCTGAACGGAATTGGAGTACATACTCCTTTATCCACTCAGTGAAGCGTAACCGGTTGGCTGCAAAAAGAGCTGAAGACTTAGTGTACATTCATTCCAATTTGCGTCTTCTGTCACGTAAGGATCCTCAATACAGGCAGGGGGCAGCGAGGCTTTGGGATGTAGCACCCGAGTCTACTGACTTGGATGCAACCATTCAGGATCTTGCTAGAGCCACTATGGATGATGTGGGTGATATTGATGACATATCACATGGTGTTGGATCCGCTTTGGGTTCAAATGATGATGATTTTGAAGTTGAAACCACTCAAAATCCAAGTCATGATGATTCTGACAATCCTTTTGATGATTGATGAGCACATGAACAATGAATATTGAATCATGTTTCAATGTTTCATGAACTACATTTTGTAATTCAGTAAACTAATTTTATTTGAATATTTTTCAACTATCAATTGGCATTTAATATTTATCTTTGGCATTTGGCATTGATCAACAATCAAGTATCATACTATGAAATGATTTAGTTTTACAATTCTCTATATTTCTCTTATTTTTTTGTATATATAATACATATATATAGATTTATAATATATTAAATTATTAAT
The DNA here is from genome assembly GCA_007258455.2 of Sequoia sempervirens. Lineage (NCBI taxonomy): Eukaryota > Viridiplantae > Streptophyta > Pinopsida > Cupressales > Cupressaceae > Sequoia > Sequoia sempervirens. The sequence goes on from VDFB02186652.1 coordinate 28,482, forward strand.
ATATATATATATATATACACACGTACCCATACGTACCCAAACCCCTAAAAAAATTTTGCCCGTACCCACGTACCGGGTTCTCGTACCCAAACCCGTCCCCGAACCCGAACCGGTAACTTAGATATTCTTATTATCATATAGGCAATATGCGTACATATGCAAGCAATGATCTGCAAAAAATACACTTGGTTATATTGATGTATTTGATAATAGCAGCCTGTTGTGATACACGAGTCTAGGTCTCTTTATCTTCTTGATTTGTATGCTTCTCCCCTTGATCAATATGTTCTCAATACTCAGAAATATTGCTTAAAGAGAAACCAATAGATTAGTTTCAATTGGATAATGATTAATAATTGCTGTAAGTATCATTATTGCCTAATCATACATAATCTATATATTTATATTTTTATATGAATATATATATAAATATATACAAGAGATATACACACTTCTATAATTATATGTTCTTGCAACAATGTACTTATCTGATGATCTCTGTTGCTATATTCAGATAATGTATTTATTTCTGTCCTTATTCATTGTTAAATATATGTGCTTAAAGCTTATTATCCTCCTCCCTGATTTGATGGCCTTCACTTTTCATTTCCTTCATTCTGATTTTCTTTCTATTATCTGTGTCGTTCCCCTGCATAAATTCTCCTGTTCTGCTCGTACTCTATTCTAAATCCCAATATATTCCTCTTGCAATCTATATCTGCCTCCCTTTATATTGGTGGAGGGTCACCACCTTCTGGAAACTCACGTTCCTACATTTGCTCCATATTATTTTCTTTTAATAAACTCTAATTGCTGCTTCTAAACTCCTTTGTTTATCCTCAAATGCTTGCATTATATTGAATCGCTGCCCTTTAGCACATGAAATCATTGCCTTCCTTTTCTTCTTAATCGCTGCCTCCTCTTACATAATCGTTGTCCTTTAAACAAATATAAATACCCCTAAATAAAATTGCTGCCTTATATTCTTATTGCTGCCTTGTAAATAATCTTTTGCTTCTATGTATTAATCATTGCCCAACATCATAGCTGCTCGTGGTTTAAGCACTGCTCCCCTTAGGGAGGAATCACAGCCTTGCCACTTACCATATATTTGTTTATATTTCATTTTATTTTATTTATTACAAATTGGGGAATGACACGTCCATTATTATTTATTTATATTTATAATATTTATATTGTTATATTGATAATTATAATATAATTATAATTATAATGATATTAAATTGTTAATATTTCTTTTAGTATTTTTAATACGTATTTTATTATTTATTTTATTTATTTATTTGCATTTCAATGTTTTATATCTTAGTGTCATAATTTCAAGGGCATGACAAGATGAAAGTTTCGCAACAGTAGGTTCTACGGGAAATCATGGACCATCGAGATGGATTTGACAATAAGGAGAAGTTTCACCTAAGGTGACCTTGCCAGAAAATGAGGATCATCAGGATGTGTTTGGATCTCTTGAGAAGTTCCTCAAGCGATGAGGCAATCATGTATTAGCATTCGGTGAAAGAATGAAGTCCAAAGGGATTTAGGGGGGATCCGGATAAGGCCAAAAGTTTTGCAAGTCTAAATGCAAGCTAAAACTCCGCAATTCAATAACTTGCTCCATTTTTAATAGATATTCCCCAAACTTGAAATGTAGATACCCTTTTGGCTTTTCTTCAAGGTGATTCAATCACATGGCTATGAAACAACTACAAAGCTCTAACATTTGATCACTAATGCCTGCAAGAAAAAACAGAAGGAAACAACAGCAAAGAAGCAAGGAATTCTTTTTTGGTTGATGTAGGATTGCAAGTGAGCCAGAATGCACCTACATCAGACATGTCGAGTAAAAAAGTTGTGAGCATAGCTCACATAATGGATTTGGATGGTAGAACCACCCTTCTAGGTTGCAAACAACCTGCAACAAACTTGACTACTAAAGCAGGTTCATCAAGAAATTTCCTCCTTTGCCTCTTCTAGCATTTGGCGGGGACAAGTGTCATCCTCCTCCACCCAGTTTGTTCCAAATTCCTCTTCCTTCTCGTGGACCTATGTCCACCACCATCCAACCTCCTCATCTCACCAATTTATTTTCTTCTCCTTCTCCTCTTCTCACTTTCCTTAACTCCTCTCCTCTTCCTTGTGGGATTGAACTCACTATAGCTCAACCTCCACCAAAGGTTTCCTACAACCTCCTCCACACTCACCACCCCATCTACATACATCTCTCCAGTATCCTCTGTCTGCTTGTCATCTGCTTCACCCTGCCGCACAACCACCCTCTGTGTACTTTGTTGATTGCACTCTCCATCATCTTCATTTTCTCCAAAGGACATTCCACAACTTTTGTTACATCTTCATCTTTCTTCTTCTCTACCTATATTGTAACACCACCCTCAACTATAACTTCTTTCTGCTCTTCTTCCATGCCTTCACTCAAACATGCCTTTGTTGCAACCTCACTCACCACACTCTCCATGCCTTCAACAAGACATGTTGCTACAACCCCACCTATTGCAACCTTTTCCTCTTTTGTTGCACACACAAGTTCATCAGGAACCAAACCTATGTCCTCTTATTTTCTCCTTTCCACTACTACTATGGTTTCGCTCAACCCTTTTAGCATATTTCTCATCTCTTTAATCCCAACCTTGTACATTCTCTCTCTCTTAACAAGGACTAGGATCCCTAAAGGCTTTTGTATAGCCAGCCTCATGCTTTTCCTCTTTGCCATCTTTAACCACACACAACCTCACACAATATGCAACATTTGCAGCCTACACACACTTTCAACAGTTGTAGGCCCTCTTTTATACTTGCACCAAAACCCTCATACACAACCTATCTCCTACCCAATAAAGATTATGAAAGATGCTTCCTCTACCCCCTCTCTCAATGGAGGAACTCTACACTTTCTACCCAACCTTATCTATGCTAGAGGATAGCCAAATCAATTTCACAGTTATAAGACTCATGTGACAAACTCACCCACACTCACCTATCCTCTACCCAACATATATTTTTGGAAAATGCTTCCTCTACCCACTCTCTCACTTAGTGGAGGAACTCTACACCTTCTACCCAACTTCAAGCTCTATTGGAGGACAGCCAACTAACTCTCATCTCTCAAACTCTTTCACACAACTCATCTCAGCACACCTCCCAATGAGCAAACTTTGCTCTGATACCACTTGATGCAATCATGACCAAGGGGTCTTACCAGATTGCCTAGTCATGTAGCTAAAACACACTTAGCTCACAAAATAAAAACATTCCCAACAAAACTCAAGTCATTTTATTCATGTTCAGGAGTACATTTTGATTACATGCCTTCAATGGCCTTGTCCCTCAAGCCTTACAACTTCACCTACATCTGTACCCAACAAGCTCCCCTAGCTTCTACTCATTGAAATCTTCTAACTTTGCACAACAGATTTACAACCTCTATAGAAGACTCTCCCAAAAAGCCCCCTAAAATGAGATCAAGATCCATATTTATAGAATTTGAGATGGAGTAGAGGTGGTTAACCCATGTCCAAGCATGATAGGATGCGTGTCAAGCCTCCATTCACCCTTAGGATCCGTGTGCAGGTGATTAAAACCGTCTTTGACACCTTTTTTCGCATTTCAAATAGTTGTGAAAATTTGAAGGGGTTCCGCCATACATCATGCAGAGAAATTGTGGCCATTGGGACGTTGCGGAAATGCATGGGTCATCAAGACATGTCCTTATGGTTATAAAAGTTTCACCTTAGATCTTCAAACCATGCACAAAGTA
>VDFB02186653.1:0-15741 GCA_007258455.2 Sequoia sempervirens
CCACGGAAATATCTCAGATCTTCAAATAAGCCATCATGAAATTGATTGACAGTTCAGACTTTTCAAAAGCCTCACTGAACATCATTTGTGATACAAGGCTCACATTGGATAACCTGAAAATGCATCTTGACAGGTGCAAGAAAGTTCACTCATCTGCCATGAGATCGATCACGAGAATTCACACCATTGTGGATTACACCGTTGGTCCAGATGAGAAGTTTGTGTAGGAGACTAGGAGGAAATATGAAGACTTCCGCGCCCAAAGCGAAGAAACATGAAGCAGCCTCCTATTCTCCAATGTTAGACATTTCTGGTGCATCCCTTTAATTACACCAAGCTCGAAGATGTAATATTTTGAAAACAAATTACACTTTGACTTTGGTCAAAGTTAGGTAGATCTCCTAAAATCGCTCACCTAACTTTCCTTAATTTCCTCAATCAGTTTCCTAATTTTGCTCATCCCTCTTTCTATATAATGTGAGGGATTTCCATTGTAAATTTATCCTGTAGTATTTTGCAACGAAGTGCTGCCCTTTTTGAAGCAAATTTGTGAAACTTTGCGTTCATGCTTTGTGAAAGGAATTTGATCAATAAAGAAGAGGATTGCAAACCAAACTTTGCGTTGGATTCGATACTTTTGTCAATTGATCTCATTGGTGGTAATTAGGTGATGAAATCTGAAGGACTCTAAGTGATTTATGTAAACTTTGTGTTGCATCTATTATTTAGATTTGCATTTGTGTTTTTGTTTATCATTCGGTTGAATAATCTACAAGACTTTGTGCTTGTAATCGTTCATGTTCTTTGATACTTTTGTTGGATGATCTACAAGACTTTGCGCCTGTAATTGTTTCATGCTTTGTTTGAGGAATTGCTAAGTCTAAAGACTTGTGCTTCCTAGCGTGACAAAGCGACACATTCCTGGATCCAACATTGGAAAAAGCTCTGAAACGACTTTGTGCCTTCGTGAGGTTTCCCTTTTACTTTATCTGTTTATTGTTAATTACTTCTGGTATCTCTACGCTTTGCTTTGACAAGATAGAGGTATTGGTATTACTGCTAGTTGTTCGTTTCAAGTTATTAAGAATTGTGAACTTCCAACAGTGAAGCATTGTAAACATCTTCTTTGAAAAAAGAGAGAAGGATGAATGTACCCCTCCCACTTAGTAAATTTTGTGTACATTTGCCATTACTTGTTTGTTTTTTACTATAAACCGTTATAGCGATGAAACCTCCACCAGAGGAGATTTACATCTCACATTGCTGTGGCTGAAGTCCATGTTGTGTAATCTATCGAAAAGCTGATTACATAATTTTCACCCAACACATCCAGCTTACCAAAGGAAAATTTCCATCAAAGTTGGGTGAATTTTATCAGCAGACAATTTCCGAAGACATCAACAACATTCTTTTGCAGGTAAAAATCCAGATTCATCACCAAATTTAAGATAAAGTGGCGATTTTAGTAGAAGAAAAAGTATCAAAATCTCAATCTTCTGTCTCAAATTCTTCCTTTTCTCGTCTTCAGTTGGCAACTTTTAACAAAACAAATTATCTGGGTTGATTCAGAATAGCTTCCTTGAGAAAACCCATGTGCTAGAATTTTTCAGGGAAATTTACTCCAGAGCTTCAATTCTCGAAGCTCTGATTTTCTTAAATGAAATTCCTCTACATGATCGAGTAAAAGTCAAATTTTCACAAATCTCACATTTTGGGTTGTCTTAGAATCTTTTTCTGGACAAAACCCATATCTCAAAATTTTTCGTCAAAATTGCCCTTCGATAGGCTAATTTTAGCCTCAGCAAAATATTTTTAGCTTTCCAGAAAAATTGCCAGAATATAGTCGTGTTCACAGTCAATGGGCGAGTTTTTCATAATGCAATACACTTCGCTCGAATTCAAGACCAAGTTAGTCTTGACTAATGACTTCATCGGGATAGTTGATACGAATCTACATAAGGTGCTTCCAGAAGCAATCTTGGATCCAATCAAGATTAAAGATTCGATACTTCAAAACATTCAGCAATACGGGTTGCTTGAGGCTGCTTCTATCCCTATATCAGTTCATTGTGTAGAGTTTGTAATGTCTTGTGTTAAGCATTACAATTCTGCTACTCACGAAATACAGTTAGTGGATGGACGACTGATCTACAGTCTCAAGCCCTTGGATATCGATAGATGTTTTGGTATTCCTCAACTCAACATCCGACCAGTCTAGTCATTTCCATGGAGCAGTGTGAGCAAGCATTCAATGCTGATATGGACAAGTGTCAAAGTAAGATGGCAGAGAGATGGTTAAAACAGAAGAAGTTGCCAAATAATTTCGGTTGTGGTGAATACAAGGAGGAATATGCGATTTTTATTACACTTCTCAATTGTGTCTCAGGTCATGTAGATGCAAAAAGATTCCAGCCTTGGATGTATTATATCATTGGTCAAATCATCTCCGAGCGAGAGCATTATGACTGGGTATCCTTCATCAACAACGTTCTCCATGAGCAAATCATAGGTTTTCTAATTGCACACCAGTTTAACATGTGTTCCTACCTCGTATACTTGATCGCTTATCAGGGTCAGTTTAGAGGATTGAACACGATGGGCATACTCAGTGTTCAGAAAGTCTACCACTACTATGACCAGCTTGAGTTCACAAAGGTTGAATGACATTTCAAGCATGTACATGAGGTTTTCTTGACATACATAGTGAGAAACCTAGACTGGGAGTTGCATGTTTGTATCTCAGCGGTTGCTAGAGCAGAGATGGTTGATTGGGCGAACTGGTTCATTCAGTTCCCTACATACACCTACACCCATGTCTACGGATACACAAAAAATCTAGCCATGCTTCCACGCTATCCTTCGGATAGGACAGTCTTTATGGAGTTCCTGAGGCAACTATACGATGTTCATCGACATTTGCGCCATAAGCGTAAACAGGTTGCCAACTTATCCATGCAGTTCAGAATCTATTGGTGCAAGACGGCAATTGATGCTAAAGTTGTGGGACAAGAATTAGAAAAGTATCATCTCAAGTACCTTGTCGATGCATGCACCTATGATCCTTGGGGTCATTATTCAGCACGCCTCGGTGTTCGCTCTTACCATAAGCCTACAATGGAGGATTATTGGGTGAACTGCGAGGATGACTTTGAGGTGCGCAGACGCAGCTACAACAGGTTTTCTCTCTCAGATTTTTGTCTTCTTAGTAGAAGATTAGGGGGATTTATCAGATGATGAGGGAGATACACTTCCTCAGTTTTTAGAGAGCAGGTTGATACACAACCACTGTCGATTGTTGATTGGTTTGCCAAAGAATACCCATCAGTAAAGGAGAGGTCGAGAAGAGTTATCCAAAACAGTATACTTTACCTCGAAAGCAAGAATTCTAGGAAGGTAGTCGTGCCTAGAACAGAGCCGCCAGCAATGGATGCTTCACTACCTTTCTCGTCTAAACCTAAACAAAAGAAAAGGAGTAACCCTCCTAAGAAGAATAAAGTCCCTAGCAGCTCGAAAGGGAAGACACTCACCATTGAGACACCTGAGGAGCCAGTTAGATATCCAATTCAAAGGCCAGTTCAGAGTTTTCCAGAGCCTGAGGTTCATCCACGCACACCATCACTGACACCAAAGTAGTCTCCAATTCCAATTCACATTGATTTGAACTTAGACTCGCCACCTCGCAGTAATACCTCTACATGTTCACTCTCGTCGGAGCCTCTCATTGCTAGTACAGATCCTTCCAGTGGGATTAGTTGAGACTCATCTTGGCTTGAGAATCAACTGGGAAGGAAGAGGAGGCAGCCATCCTACGTCCTTGATCATTCTGATTTTGATCATGCCTACCAAGATGCGCCAACCAAGAGGATCAAGAAACATGTCCATGTGGAGAGGAATGCTGATATGGAGATCGTCATAGAGACTACTACAGATCTAGAGGGGAAGAGTCTGAACGAGATTGAAGTTCAAGATTCAGAGGTTTACTGTGGCGTTGAGTTTAGCACAATCTTCACCACCTTTGGATATAGTTCAGTCTTCCATGGCAGCGGTTGGTGAGGAGTATACACCCATGGTACATAGTAGTGAGGGAGATGTTGAGGATGAGGGTACATCCAGCACGGTCACAGGAGCAGTCGGTACAGATAGGATGAGTACACTAGATGACAGTTGCAGTGAGCCACGCGTTGCACCAGGTCCTCTCGACATTAGTTCTGTGATAGGTGATGCAGGGCAATTCATTGATAGTTCCTGTGATATGGTTGTTGATACACTGGAGAGTTGTGTGACAACCCTCGATACTTGTCCATCTTCACAGCAGATATTCAGAGTCTCATCCAGTTGGGAGATTGGTACTTGTGATGATTTGTTTCCCTCTCCTGGAAGCAAATCAGTCTTTTCATCCGATGCAGTTGACTATGATCGGCAGCTGGTTGAGCCTAGTCAGGAGTATAATTCAATTTATTATTCCAGCGATTCAGAGATGGATGATTCAGATCAGTGTGGAGTGATTGTGCAGTTTGTGAATAATCCATTGTTTGATTTTGATGGTGGTTCGATCTATGATAACCCACTCTTCGAGTTGGACGCTGATCGTACTCTTGATACTAGTTCCAGGTTGGGTGATGATCGTAGTGTTTGGGATTGTTCCAGTGCATCGCAATTCCAAACCAGACTCACAGAGGAGTTCAATGTGGTGTACACGGTGAGGAGTGCTTACGGTTTTTCCTTTGATCCACCTGTACATGATTCGTATTCGATGCACCATACTTGTGCACAGGGTGATTCTCTCGGTACAGTTGAGGGGAGTAATTCATTATTGTGTGCAGAGTTACCATCCTCACAAGATGGGATTAGCGGATGCAGGTACTTGAGTCAGCAGTTTCCGGGCTATTACTTGCAGGGACAACAGTCCGTTTTACATCATGCCGATATGTATTTGACAGGGTTTGATACTTCTATGTCGCAGATTTTTCATACAGGTACATGGTTACAGGGCAACTATGGTGTTAGTTGGCATGATGGTTAGGTCAGTTATCACATCCATGAGGTTGTGGCAGAGGACAGGGAGAGATTCAGTGTAGCAGATGCTTCTAGAAGATTTTATCTCTGCATGACAGATGGATGTGGATTCATATTGTATTGGGATCCTGGTGGCGACAGCTTTGACACCGAGTATTGGATGGGTCCTATTGGGTTACTTCACTATTCTCAGCATGGTGAAGTTGGAGGCCGTAGAACGCAGTGGCAGTCGGAGGATGACAGTCATGACAGACTTTCACTCTGGGTTTGGGATCCAGGTATTGATTGCGCAGTTGAGTTTTTGATGATGCTACAGGAGACAGATCGTGATGTGTGGGACATTTCACAGTTTTTTTCTTTTGGGCCTTCCGAGGATCGGAGTTTTCTTTGCAGTAGAGATTGCTTGGGGTCAAGCAATTTTAGGAAGGCGGACTGTCATGTCCCCATTTTGACAACTTATGTCCGAGTTTGTACGCTAAGACCAGCCCTGCTCGAGGGGGCCCTGCGTGGGCGGCCAGTGGTTAGAGGGTCGTTTGGGAGCTTGGCTCAGCGTCAGATTGGTAGTATTGATCAATTGGCTTTCGTTTGGGCTCGATCGGAGACTTTTTGCAGAATTGCTATTTTTAGCAGTTCCTGGCAGTCAGCGTGGGACCCCTGCTATTTTTAGCAGTATGGACTTATGGCATTCAGAATCACTTCCGTTGTCGTCAGCATCAGACGGCTCGAGCATCGGGTTAATAATGAGCGAGATATTAATATTTAATTGTATTAATTAAATATTAATTATTTAATGATTATAATGTAAAGTTATAATATTAAATTATAACTTAAGTGATTTGCCTTGAGGGGGTGCGCCCATCATCAGAAAGGGGCCAGTTTGAGAATTAATTTATTATAAATTATTCTGGCTGGAACTATGGGAAATTAAAAGATTAAAAAGTTGAAATATTTAAAAATTCCCTATCTTTAAGGAAATCGCACTTTTGAGAAGAATAAAGGGTTTTGCCTTGGGAATTGTGCATTATGACATTTTTTGAATTAAAAATTGATCAGTTTTGTCTGAGAACGGAGACCTTAGGGTTTGTGTTCGAAATTCTTGGAGAACGAGCCATCTCCATTGAATCAGTTCAGAGGGTGTGAGATATCACCCGATTTACTGCCAGCTGTGAGATTTCTTCATCCAGAAGAAATTATTGAGCTTCAGATGATATATATTTACAGAGAGTTTCAGAGTATTTTTGCATTCAGAAGGCATTCATATCTTTAGGCGCACCTTTCAAGAGATCTGGAGAAAATTGGAAGAAGCCGTACTAAGTCGTTTTTATTGCTGCTGTTTAAAGAAGGCCGTACTTTTTTGTACCTGGCCGTACTAATGAAGGGAGCCATATGTTGTTTTTTCCAGAGGAAACGCCTTCAGCTTCATCTTCTGACTTTACCTATCAGGGCGCATCATATCCAAACGGTTTAGATACTGATTACAAGGAGGCCGTACCATCTCCATTTAATATTGTCTCAGCCGTACCAGCAGTACTGTACAGGCCGTACCATCCAGAAAGAGGCGTGTTTTTATGAGGACGCAGATCGCCTTAGTTTCTTGACTTCTGCCTTCACCATTCTAGGTGTCCACAGTTCAGGCTTCATTTGGCAACTTCAGACAGAGGGAGAAGCGGTTTTTGTTGCAGCCGTACCAGATTCACCAGCTTATTCATTGCTGTTTCAAAATCAGGTTTTTAAATATTTATTGCTTTTACTTTGCATGTTATCAGAACTCCCTTGTAAACATTGCAAAAGAATAATATATGAACTAGCTTCAATATTCGTGTTAGGGTTTGCTATTTACGAAGCTAGATTATTTTTAAAGAATTTATTCTTCATTTATTGCAAAATCGCCATATTGCATTTCATGCTTGAAATCCTCAAAAACGTCAGAAACTCAAAAGATAGTCAAAACCCTAAAAATCTTCAGAAAATTATCAAATGTAATGACCCCTTTCTAGCGGAGGCACTTGAAACTTGAATCTGAAATTCAAGGTGTTTCTCAAAAAGACATTAGAAGCGTTAGAGGTCATTAGGTTTCCATAATAACATCGAATAAGGTCAAAGATGGTATGAATATTTCGTCTTAGTGGAAGGGTTATTCATTCCCTTCACACCAAATGATTCTTCTAGACATATTTCATGAATACTTAAGGATAGATATTAAGATCCCAAGCTGATATTCTATTAGATCATTAATAATAATTTCATTATTACTTACAAAACTCAATTACTACTACAAGCATTATTATTGTAAATCATTTATTACACATAACTAAATTTACCCTTTTCATTTGTTATCATGTCATTCCAACTCTCAATGTATTATCCATTCTAATATATTAGTAACATACTAGACCCATTATTCTTACCTTCAACACATCATTGTGTTAATTCATATTATTATAAAACTCATACCTGGATAGTGATGGGTTTGTAGCCTTGTATGAGCATTTCATATACACTTCTCATCTTTCTTCATGTTATACCTAGGTATATGTATCCCTTTATTCTCTACCTCTTCTTTAATACTCCAATTGCAATTCTCCACCTCTTAAAATTGACCTGTAGAGCAAGCCCGTGCCTCCGTCCTACACCAGCGATGATCCTCTACTCTCAGGGCGGATTCCTGTGTTTACTACTTGCAACGGTAACTTGGGCTAGCTTATCTTTGTTGTATATTGGCGATGACTTGGTTATGGCCGACGTGCAAAGAGACATCTCCATTGACGTCATTTTCGAATACTACCATTAATTCTATTATTCTGTCCTTAACCTCAATCAAGTCACATATATTTCCCTTACTCTCCCCATTCTCTTCCAGCGACCATGATCATCTGCTTTCACGTTCAGGGGACTCAGTTTTGTACTTGTCTATGGATCTTCCCGTGATCTTCTCTGCTATTTTATTCCTCATCCGGGAGGAGGGCTTGCGCATATTATATTGTATTCTTCTATGGTGATAATCCATGCTACCGTGATTTTCTCTACTTAATATATGTTTTTCTCTGCTTATATCTACTGGGCATCTTCCAAGAACGCGTCCCTTGCAAATGGTCGTTTGCTGAGGAGGTAGCTGCGTCGGTTCAGGCATTTCGCGTCACGTTACTCCTAATATATTTTCGATGCCCTTGCTTTAATCAAAATTTGTTAGAAGGCACCCATCTAATTATTTACATGCTATAATATTTATGTGCTTTATAGGATCTCCTTTTTGATATTTATTTGCTTAGTTTATTTTTATTCCGTATATTTTATTTATTTCATAGTTTATATTCATTCCATTATTATGGGTGATGGAATGTTTATTTGATTTTCATATTTATAGATTTATCATGTTAGATATTATGATACTATCTATAATGATTTTTTTATATTAAATTATATTTATTCATACTTATATATTGATATTTGTTTATTTGTTAATATTTTAGTAATATATTTACTTATATTCGTTTTAAATATTTCATATCTGGGTGTCACAAATTTGGGGACAAGACATCAAAACAGTCAGATACAGAGGAAACGAGGAAACTGGGGTTTCTACACACTGGCGCCTAATGTTGGCTTGCTATTTATAGCCTGTTTCTGGAACGCCTTACTATAAATAGTAAGTGCTCTGATTGCCTTCAAATTTTACCGGTGGATAGCTTGAAAGATACTGATCGCAGTGGGATACATCGATTTTTGAAAATTCTGGCATTTTACCCCTCATTTTGGCTCCCAAAGCTGGAAACCCTAATTTGACTTGCATGTCTATCAAATGACCTCTATTTGACCTTGTTTTTGTTGCACTTCGCCCTATTTGTGATCCTGATGTGCTGGGTAGCTGCCGGAATGGGCCTACTAAAAATAGTAAGTCGTTGAAAAGTGATCATCTCCTCTTGCATGTCACATCACTGCGTAGCTCTTGAAAAACCCACAAAAAATATCCAGACATGCGCTGAAAAGCCTTATTACATGCAAACCCTAAAAATAGCCACTAAAGATAGCTCCTGAAAAAGTCTTGATCCTGGTTTGCATGTTATACCACTGCGAAGCCCCCGAAAAACCCACAAGGAATGTTCAGACATGTGAAGAAAATTTCAGCATGCAAACCCTAAAAATAGCCTCTGAAAGTGAACTTGCTAAAAATAGAAAGTCGTTTGTTTCAGCTCACAATTCGCAGACGAACAACCTGACATGTTTTGGATGCAGTGTGACGATTAGAATTTCAATAGTGCTAAGAGAATGCCCCCAATTAGGTACTTACTAAAAATAGTAAGTTGTTGGAATTTAGTGAAACTTTGTTGGGGACCTACTGGAAGCATACTAACTGCAACGTAAAGTTCATATTTCAATTTGTTCACTCCATTTGACTTCAAATTGACCGGAAAATACAAACCCTAATTCTTAGACTTCGCCAAAATTTCATGTTCAAGCTCAAAAACGGGCACACCCCGAAAAGGCAGACAGCAGAAAGAGACAGACAGAGAGAGAGAGAGAGACAAAACCAAAGCCAAAAGACAATGAATGGAGCAAAAATTAAGCGGTCCCCATTTTGAATGGGGTGATGTGTGAAAAAGGTCACAACAGTAGTCAACAACCTCGTGGAGGGGTTGGTTGCTCAAGATATTAGCCAGTGATCAGTCAGTTAGAACCTGCAGTTGTCTGCGAGGAAAGAATCAGGAGCATGCAATTAGAACTCGACTTTCATCTTCAGTTCTCTTTGCTAGGACCATGCACGCATGTCTATCTTATCCTCAGAGATATTTTGCAGGACTTGGAGTTTCATTTAGGGTTTTCGTTAACTGATGATAGTGTTCCAGTTAACTTCCTTTCAATAAGGACGTGCATGCTTGCACATTGTCCATTTAGATTAGATGTATCGGTTAACTAATGGTAGCTTTCTAGTTAACTGTATAGTTTGCTTTATTAGGGGTTAGCAATAAATTTGGCATGCATTGCAAGACTGTAGTTGACTCAAGGTGATTTTAGGGTTCCCTACACCTTTCGATGTCTATAAATAAGATCTTTCAGCTCATTTGTAAATAACTTTTGCACACAATAGTAATATATGCTGAGCCAAATATTGCTATTCTGTATCTGTTCACTTTGGTTGGATGATCATTGTTTCAAGTTCTTGTGTTTATAAGCTTATTTCATATCTACACCTCGAAAAGGTGTCGACACCTCCTTGGGAATTTTTAATTAAGGCTTATCGTTTGTTGTTACTGTTTTAATGAACTTTATTTCATGTCTACACCTCGGATAGGTGTTGTCACCTCCTTGGGAATTTCAAAAGTGGAGTTCATCGTTTGATGTCGTTGCCAATAACCTTTCTTTCAACCTACGCCTCGGATAGCTGTCGTCACCTCCTTGGAAAGCCTATCTTAGAGGTTATCGTATAAATCATTCCTGCTCTTTCTCCTCATGCTCTAATTTCTTGAGGAGATTGGATAGTATAAGTGTAATGTCCCTGTGTGGTTGGGTCGTCAGAAGCTGACCCACATGTCGGCGAACTGAAGTAGACCAGTTCTCGGTGTTAGCCGGTGGTGAAAGATTCCTCCCTAGTTGTAAGCCCTTAACACCACGGAGTAGCCGCCCTTACTAACGAGGCCGGTCTTTTAGTGGTGGTTGGAGCCTTGAGTGGTATCAGAGCCAAGATCCTGCCATCCTGTGCCCATCAGAGTTCACTTGACAGAGAAAGATGACTACAGAGAAGTCTCTACTTGAGTTAATGCATGATATGTGTACGCTATTGAAGGATCCTGAGTTAAGGTGTGGAATCAGAAAAATTTATGCTAAGTCTGAGAAGTCAGATTTGATTGGGGTTTCTAAAGAATGCCAGTTCAAGAGGAAATGTGAACACGAGGCTGACATACTCTACAGAGATTATCAGAGCTTGACAGATGAGATTAAGAACGATGTTTCATTTGACACCTTTTTGACTTATGAGGGGGATTACCACCCTGGGAAGCGGGCTATGGTCAACTACATCAAGAAAATGATTAAGGAGGAAGCAGAACATGCCATGGTTGTAGGTGCAAGGAAGGTAGAAGAAATGCCTGTTTGTAGGTTGCAGCCCACAAGTAAGCAGAATGAAGGAAAAAATCAGTCAACTAGTGTTGAAGATGGCACAAGCGAGGTGCTCATTTTGCCTAAAAATGATAGGGCGTTGGATGAAAAAACCTTGACGGATGAGAAGTGTGCGGGAGAGCACCATAATTCTCCCCTTGACTTGCATGTGATAGCAAGTGATGTAGATCAGTTCGGTGAAAAGAATATAGCAGCAGACTTGAATTCTAATTTGGATTCATCTCATGAAGGTTTTGAGACTAAGGGCTTCACAAAGGATGTTGGTAATGATTTCGAGGTGTTTGTACCTCCGCTTGTTGAAGATTTAGTGATAGATAGTTTTCCTCTTGTTGCTGTTCAAACTCCTCAAGAGTTTTCACAAGATGAAGTTATGGCAAGTGATCAAGAAGACCTTTTTGGCATACATATGACTATTCATGATGAGATCAGAAAAATACCTATAGATGATGGGTTCATTGAAGATATAGATGATAAGGTTTCCCAAACAGCTAGCACTAAAGATTCTTTACTTCATTTTAGTGACAGTGTCAAGGGTGGTTTTGGGTTTGATCTTCAAACCAAGCCATTGAAGGGAGGTATGTATGAAGATATCAGTTTAAGTGAGTTGGGTGGTGACCTATTCAAAGAGTCAACCCTCCAAGAGAAGCACAAAGAGCACTTTCCTTTTGATCAAAACAATCAATCCTCTAGCACTTGGGATCCAGGAGTGAAGGCATTTAGTGATGATAAAGAAATTGTGTGGGATGAGTTTCCCTTTGATCCTAATGAAGTTCAAAATTCTGATTGCTTTGCAAGCTATGAGGGGGCTGCCATAAACTTTGATCATGAAGACAGTGAAGTGGAAGTGGATCTTGAAGATCATATGACTCTTGACGATGGAAAGTTTGATGGAGTTCCTAAACACAAATCCAATTTATCAATGCTTGAAGCTGATTGTAAGCATTGGATTGAAGAATTTGTGGAGTCTAATTCTCTTTGTGATATTGAGCAATTTCAGCTAGTAGGTGGTGAAGGAAAGGAGTCTTGGAGCAGCTATGTGGGTAGCAAAGATGAAAAACAAAGTTCTGATTTTCAGTTGCAGCCTATCAGCAGTTCACCATCTTTGCATGTGCATGAGTGGAAAGATCAATACAAGGCATCTTTTGAAAAAGAAGTGCAAGCGCTATCCCTATTTGATCGCACACACAATTTGGTTGATGATCTCTATTGGAAGGCTCAGTTTGAAGAGAGACGAAGTGGAGTTAAGGATGAAGTTGCTCTTCCTAACTTGCAACTTATCAGAGGCTCTTTGGAGACATTGAAATCAGCATACATACACTTGATTGAAGGTCAGGATCATGCCGTTGAATCTGCAAAGAAGGCCTTAATTGTTTTCGAAGAAAGGGAGAGTATGGTTGATGAGCTCACCTTGGAGCTTAAATCAACAGAGGACAAATTGAAAGAAACTCAGTTGGCTCTAAGAAAGGTTGAAGACCAGTTTGCAGATTTCAAACTTTTCAAGGAGCAAGAGGATGCACGAAGAGCTGGAGAAATCAAGCAAGTAATTGATGAGATTGATAGTCTTCGAGAGGAGTTTAATCTTGAAGGTCCCACAAGAAAATCAAAGGTTGTATGTGCAGATTTGGAGCAGCAAGATGAAAGGAATGACTTCCAAGTTTATGACAATCCTTTTTTTCAAGAAGGTGATGAGAAAAGTTATGAAAATCCTCTCTATGCAGTAGAGGATGAAATGGAGAATGAAACTGATTCTGGTTTTTGGTGCTTGGATGCTTTGATGTCACTCCATGAAGATGTGCCACGTATGTTGAGTAGTAAAGAATGCTTAAGAGGACTTGAGGATACAGTCTTCACTTTGGAAAAGGGACCAAAATATGGTGATTGCACTCTTGTCAATCCATTCCTTGGGTTGAGTGATGCTAGTCTGTTCTGGGAGTTGAATTTGAAGTCATCATATGTTTCATACTCCAGTGTTCCGGAAGCTTTCATGGATAGGCTTCAAAGGTTCATCAGAGGGAATGCAGATTTTACAAGTGTGCACTTGATTTTGACCAGCACTCAGAGATGTGCTATGTTTTCTTGCCAGAGTGTTGGAAATTATTTTCAGTTGGGTATCCAAGCTTGGGACTCTCAACATGGGTTGATGGAGCATACAGTTTGTGGAAAGAAGAAATTATGGAGGAACAAGAATCAAATTTTCAGACCTTTTGGTGTCGTTCTTTCCTTTAGCAGCTTCTTGGTGGTTCCATTTGTTCATCAACCAATGGATTGGAGAGAGATTTTGAGCATGGGCTGGAGAAATGAGCGATTGGTTGCTCTTGATTGTGATTCCCAGCTAAGACCAGGACAGAGTTTGAGACTCGAGCTTGCTGGTTTGAGGCAGACCAGCCACCTTACATGTTGCGTTTCTTGCATTCAGGAGGGTTGGTTCATCACTCCTGACCAAAGGGGTGGTAGTTTTCTCATGGAGATGGATCTAGAGTGTTTTCCAGCCACCTTGGAGGTGTCACCTTGCAGCTCGATGGTCATCTCACATGCTCATGTATGGGATCTTGAGTGGTGTTGTTGTTTTCCTTTGGGTAGGACTCAAGAATCTGATTGCATTACGCTGATCCTAGTCTTGATCAGCAGCAATTATTTGTTCCTTCACACTTTTCCTACCCTCCAAATTCATCTTATGATGGTTGTTGATGTAAACTTTGCCAGTTTATTCTCAGTAGTGATTCATGACAGCAGTCGCTCACATGCTTTGGTTCACCATTCTGAGACTCATGAGGCTGGAACTATGATTGTTTTCGGTAGTCTTCATGGTTGTGCCAGTATAATTCAGATGAGGCATGGTAGCTTTATGCGGAGACATGAGTATGTGTTTGTTGAGCTCTTGCAAGGGATTGCTTCCCTCCTTGTAAGGAGATTTGTAGAGGTCACACTTGCAGCCATGGTCCCGTTTGTTACCATGTGGAGGTATGCGGAGGACTTCGATTTTGATTTGAATAGTCTATCTCTCCTATGGCTTAGAATGGTGATTGACAGTAGTATGGTTGATACTGTTAATTCGGGGGATCGTGGACATGAGATGTTGCATGATTTTGATTTCCCTCCTTTAAGATCTATCAGTTTGAGTATCATAGATGGTAACACTTTGGAGTTACAAGGGGAGTCAGTGCAGCATTGGCATGATATTTTCATTGATGTGATCAGAGTGGTGCAGCATCGTCATGGTGGGTTTTTCCTGAGACGCATTTGGGAACCAGGGATCATACTTGTTGCGTATGGATTAGTTTTCAAATTTCTGGAGCTGTGGTGGTATTGCTTGAGGACAAGCAATTTTGGGAAGGGCAGATTGTAATGTTCCCTTCTCAAACCTGATTGTTCCAGTGACCGTTGGCCTTTTCGTTGGGAACCCGAAGGCTAGTCGGAAGGTTAAATTAGGGTTTCCTCTTTTTGAGGAGGTCATTGCTCTGAGATGGTTGTTTTAATGGCGGATTCCTTCTGGGTTTTCAGAGGGCTTCGCAGTGGTATGTTCGTCTCAGCATTCAGAGTACTTTTTGGAATTTACTATTTTTAGTAAATTCTATTTGTGGCAGCTTTCCAGATGAGCTTAGGTTGGTTGACTCCCGGCTTCAGATTGATCAGTTGACTACATCAGTATTGGCTTCAGGGCACTCTCGGAGAAATAAGTTAAGTCATTTAAATTAAAAAGTCACGTTTAAATGTTATATTTTAACGTTGACCCCTTGGCTTAGACTTAATGACTTAATGTCGTTTTAAAAAGTGGGTCTTGAGGGTGGCGCCCTCATTAAGAAATGTTTTAATTATTTCCTAAGTCAAAAGCAAGATTATGAGGGGCGCATAATTCAAAGTTTGATATTTAATTAAAATATCAAATCTGGAGTTTGAAGAGAAAGTACGCCCTCTTGAGAAGATAAGAGATTTTGACCTAAAAGCTCATTTTAGGGTTTTGTGAAGTCAACGGAAGAATTATAAAAGGGAGTCTTGGTGCATCATTTCATTATCTTGGAAATTATACCGTTATGCTGCCGGATTGATTCTGGATTGCTTCGAGGGATGAAGACCTCCTAGTTTGGGCATCGTTTCATGTTTGCAAGACAACATCTAGCGGTGATTTATTGTACTGTGAGTTGCATTTGAGTTAGTGCATTATAAGCATCATTGTAATCCTTAGTTTCTGATTTTCTGCATGTTAGAGGTTTTTCTTAGTTGCATTTTGATACAGCAGATTGCATATTTAATTCATATCTTGAAAAATACAAAAAAAAGAGTTCTGGGTATCACATATATTTCATTGTTTAGGGTAGGCGCCTCAATTCCTCAGTTTTCAGATTTTATTGTTAAGAAATGAATTTTTAAAAGGAGGCCGTACCATTTCAGCTGGGCTGTACCTCTTGTGATGCATTGGGATTCGCAATAAATAAAATAGAAGCATTTAGAACAGTTATAGAGTCTTAAGCTGGTCGCCTAGGTCATTGAAGTTGATTGCATTTGGTCTCAAGTCAATAGAAGGTCATTCTGGGAAGATATGAGCATTTTAGTACTTCTTATGGTTGCTGATTCTTGCACTTAACAAGCAGATTTGTGACAGAAATCAGTATT
>VDFB02186654.1:0-11138 GCA_007258455.2 Sequoia sempervirens
CTCTATTGGCTTTCTATGACTAGAAATTTTTGGTAAACTCATTCCTCATGTATAGAAAATACTTAGATTTTTACGGTCATTATTGTTCATATCATCAAAACCTAGAGCACATAGACATGTTGAAGGAAAGAAAATACATTGCATTCATATTTTGCAATTTACAATTCTTATTGCGGAAAGAACTTTCATACTAACTTTACTAGACTAGAAAAGTATGGTTAGTTTAGGAAAAAAAAAATTATCGTCACTTCACACGTCATTTTAATGGATTGGTACATTCTCTATGAGTGAATGGATTACATATATAAATAATTTTTTGAAAAATGCTTTTTAAAAATAATTATTAAATTATATAAATCCAAACAATACAAAATACTTATTATTTTTGGAAACAAAAAATAAAATACACATCCTTTAAAAATATAAAGATTTTAATAGAATTTTATAAAGGATTTTTTTTACTTAAATAAAACAAAAATCACAAATTGACAAGTATTATTTTTGAAGTAGACACAAATGGGCCAAAGAATGTCAATAACAGAAACAAAATCCTTATATGTTAATTAATGGGTGCCAAAACATAGAAAGTAAATGGGCTTATTACCGTCTTCCTTGGTAAAGCCCATCCTCTTTTGTCTCTAATTTGAATTATTACTCTAACAAATCAACACTATATAATTACTTGGATATTTAGTTACTCTAAAGAAACCCTGTCAAATATTTGTTTGTTGTTTCAAAGGATAAATCAATTTTCTATTGTATTCAACAAGGAAATATAGGTCTTTTCTTGACAATGGTTGGAATTCACCATGACATCATTTAGTATGATGCACAAACTTTGATTGCTAAGTTTTATTCATAATCTATATTTTCCTTATTTTCTTTTCAACATACATATTGCGTAGTTGGTATTTATGTAATGCCCCGCCATGCAACCCTAGGGAAAGTTGCAATCTACTAGTTAAACACACTAATTTTATTTTTTGTTAAGTACATTTACAATAAGGTTTACTACATATTGCCAACAATCCCTAAGGCTATGAGACTGAGTTTACTTTAATCCAAACATGAACATTAAATAAAACCATTGCATCATATTACCTAACAGATAATTGATCATACATTCCACACAATATAAAATTAAACCAGAGACATAAGCATTCCATGTGTTTCCAATAGTACACTATTCAATAAAATTACATCGCTCATTCCCTGAATGAGTTACTTCCAAGATATAAGAATTACATTTACAAATTCCACCTTGATACAGAGAGGGGTATAAATTACATAACACCAGAAAGAATAAAGTAGGAGAAGAACTGAATCCCGCGAGCTCTCCATCTGGAAATCTCAACCACACAAGCATGAAGAACCAACAGATTAAGAAGCACGTGTCACCCAACCACGTGGAACCCAAAGGCCCCACTCCCTCCATGCTAGGAGATAGTAACAAGGATTCCTAGGCAAGACCTTCTACCTCTAGACATAGGCTACAAAAATTGTTATGAAATAAACACAAGTACACATCACATGAATAGGATGGTCGAACGAACATCACAAGTACGATTCTCACATCCCTGACATAGGTTACATTGCTTCCAGATATATAATAGATCGAGAGTGTCACAAGATCAAACACACAGATAGTTGACTTAGGAAGTGTGTCACAGCTAGCTCTCATCGAGGGTTATCCTCAGTCTTCCTAGGCTCCTTCCTCGCCTGGGTTATCACGGTGGCCTCTACCAAAATTTTGGCCCCATGCTTACTCATGCAGGAATCGAGAATACTCTACGTGGGGCAGGTCGTGATCTGCCATTCTAGGCCTTCGTCTCATCCCAATTTAAACAAGCCCCCTTGGGTCCTGTGAAACAATTAATCTTAATTTTAATGTTTGAGTACAACCTAAGAAACCTAAAATTTTTATTTGGGTTATAATTGAATTAACCAAATTGCGAGGACATCATGGCACCACTTTGTGCGCCAACCCCCATTGCAAGCCACTCTTCTAAGACAACACACACGGTGAAAACTATAATAGGTAACAAGATAATACGACCTCTCCAATCCAAGGAGGTAACAAATCAAGGAGACTCACTCCATCACTAGAGGCAACAAGGTCAAGACCCTCTCCAATCATTGGAGGAATAACAGAATACAAACTCCACTCCTTCTAGAGGAGGTACAAACCACATAACCCTCTCCTATCCCAAAGAGACACATATCATCCCCGTTCGTGAAAACTAGGTGAAACAACATGGTGAGTGTGCACATATTCCATGATGCCACAAGGATTCCAGTTATCGCGAAGACCAAACTCACGGGCTAAAACCCTATCCAGACTTATACAATGAACATACTCGACGGCTGAGTAAGAACAAATAAACTGACAAAGCATTTCAAGCAATTAAATAAACTAATATTTGGATTTCCTAAATCGAGTCAATCACAGTTTGCATTTGAAATAAATGAAAGCCATTCATGTATTTTAAATTTCACCATTAAATTCATAATCAAAGCATTTAATAATCAAAGTCATTTGACTAGAATAAATCATTTATTAAATCTAATTTCACAATTATAAACATAATCATATGCGTAAAAAATGAAGTCATTTGATTAACTTTCAAATCAGTTTACTTACTCTAAGTTTACTAATATCTTCAAATTTGAAAACATTTAATAAAATAAACATTTATTTAAAATAATTAAGTATTGTTTCAACTTAGAACAATTAATTAAATTAAAACTCATTCAAACTAAAAATACCTTATTCACAAAATATATTTAAATTTTACTAAAATATCAATTTATTTTAAATATTTCAATCTGCTTAATAAAGCAATTTAATTTCCTTATAAAACAATATAATTGAACTTTACAATTTATTTAAAATATATACATATATACATTATGTATATATTCATATACACATATATGACATATATACATTAATATTTATATAATATATATATATTAATAATTTATTATTTATATTAATATTATTTAAATAAAAATAATAATATATATATAAATAATATGTATATAAATATATATATACAACATATATATTAATGTATAATAATATTATTTTAATATTAAAAATAACATGAATATAGAAGCAAATTAAAATACATTTAAAACTTTTAAAAACAAAATGTGAATATCTTTTAGGGAACAGGGCAGAGTAGTGGGTGTGACGTGTGCCAAGCCTACAGTCACCACCTTGTGGGCGGGTGTGCTTGCTTACCGCAGTCTGCCTCCCCAGAGTCTATGGGCTTGGCTAAGCCTCCCATGGGTGGTGGCTTGGCCCAGGTGGGGGTGGGGTTTGGCCTCCCACCTCCCTTTCAAATAAAAATATTAATATTTTATTCTGTGTTTTCAAAACGAAAATACAAAGATTTTCTGGGTTTTACCAAAAATGTAAAATTTTCAAATATAACAAATATATTTGTATATATATTTGTGAATATATCTATGTATTGATATGCATGGGTATATTCACAAATATATATACCCAGATTTTAATTTCATACTCAAACAGAGAAAATAATCCAAATCCTTTGCAAGAATAGAAATTATTTTCTAAAACAATAAAAGGGTTTCAAAATCTAGTTCTAAAATGGATTTTTCTTTGATTTTCATTCTATTTCTTGGTGTAAATTTCTTGTTTGGTTTCCATTTCCCAATCTAACTACAAGTTTGCAATTTTGAGAGCATTTCTATGGATTTCCATTGAATCAAAACTATATTTTCAATCATTTAAATTCCATTCAAAATGAAACAAGAAGTAGAAGGAAGAAATGATGGAACCTTGTGTTTTCTCCAAATTTGGAAGCTTTCAACAATGGAGAATTCCAAGCCCTCCTTCAACTCCACAATTTTAGCCACCTCTAAGCTCTCCACCAAAATCCAAAACAAGAATTTTCTGATCGAAAATGGAAATCTCAACTCCTTTCATAGGGGTTTCCCCTAAATTTGTAAAACAGGATTTTGGTGAACGGGACATCGTTTGAAGATTTGGGACATGTGAAGTTGTTTGGTTTGTTGATCTGGACGTTTGTTGGAGTATTTAGTTGTGGGAACATAGCAACAACTTTATTTAAATTAATCACTACTAATCAAATCACTTAATAACCCAATCTAATTTAATTAATTAAATCAATTCCATCAATAACTAAATAACTATTTTATTAATTCAAATCAAAATAACAAATGGAATAAATTGCATTTAAATATTGAAACCAAATACACTAAATGATCATTTAGACTATATCTACTATTTAACAGACATTAAAATAAAGAAAGGATTAGTCAACTAGAGAGGAGTAAATATAAGTCAAACCCGCAAAGCTCAACGACAACTATGACTAGGGTGACGACTTGACATGGAAACCTAGCTACTATCTCCCAATCGATTACCATTGGTTATTGGACACGCTCAAACCTGTGAAGCTAGGTGGAGTCGATGTCATGTACCTACAAACCTGCAAGCCAAGAGTATGTCAAACATGCAATATACATATATATAATAAGACACACCATGAAATAGAAATCTCTAAAATAGTAGGGCCCTCGCAAGAGAGTGATATGATTTTGTCCCCTTCACCAATACAGATTCTAAACCGACAAGTCTAATCCATCAGCAATATAATTGAAGCATAAAGCATATTAAATTAACACTGATTACATCAATTCACAACATGTCATAATGATAACATATAATTAAAAATCCCATCACATCAAATATAATGTTCATATCGCTTAACAGATAGTGGTCAAAGTAACCAAACATCAAAGTCAAAGTTTTGCAATAATGAAGCATACATAAAAACACTGATCAATCAAACAAGTAAAATGGAGGGGTGCTACAATTTACATCAAGAGGCATACCACTACAATGAAAAATTTCAATGTACATAAAAAATAATGTTGAAAAATGTAATGTGTTATGGAGTAAATATTGAAAAATCTCATGGTGTATTTATATATGAATACATAAATTAACATTTTTTTAGTATTGTGATTATGAAGAATCAGTTAAGGAGGTTATGGTGGCTCTCCCTAGTAGTTTATTTTTATAGAAATATAATGGTGTATTTGGGGCTGTTTAAGGCATTTTAAGTTGATTACTACACCGTTTAAATTCTCAAACTCTCATTGTTGTCTATTGAGGATGAGTTGATAGGTGGTTTATGGATTTTTTTTTGGTTGGTTATGTAAATGTTTCTTTCATTGGACAACAAAAATTTTCGTCACTAACTAACATTGATCTTTCACATACAAATGTGAAGGGCCAAATTCCATTTCCTATATAGAATATATCATCCTTGGGGAGTCTTGCTCTAAAAGATGCCTCTATTGAAGGTGAGATTCCTCTCTCCATAGTCAATCTCTCTGAACTTATTCACTTTGATTTGTTCCTAAAGAAGTTAGCCTGGATGATCCCACCTACATTGGGATCATTATTTTCCCTTTTGTATCTTCACCTCAGTTACAACCTATTTAATGGTTCATTTCCATGCATAGATTCAAATCTTGTTAAATTAAGAACGCTTTATCTAGATTTCATCAATTTAAGAGGCTCCATTTCCTCCTCCAGGTAAGTGCAAGAAGTTGGGTACACTTTTAGGAAAAATGTCATTTTTAGCTTTAAAATAGCTACCATGTTCATTTTTATAATAGGTACCATTTTAAACTGGGTGCTTGTTCCCAAAAGTTTGAAACTCCAAATACATGTTTTTCATTTGGATTTAGGCTCAAAGAATCATGGTAACCAAACACTTAGCCTTGGACCTGCAAGTACAAGGTCATGGTTTAATTTCAAGAGAAAATACTAACTTTGATAATTTCCTTACTTTCTAATTTTGTTTGTATTTTGATTTAATTGGTTGGTTTTTGTATGTTGTTTTTGGGGTCATTTTTTCTTATATTTTTTGGTTGTGTATATATATATAAACCTTCTTTTGTAATTGATACATATATTTTTTCATATATCATTTCCTTTCCAATTTAGTTTGTGGTTTGATTTATTTGGTTGGTTTTTGTTTGTTTGTTTTTATGTAGTTTTTTGCTTATGTTTTTTTTTGGGTTGTATGTTTATTGTACCTTTTAATTGATTAGTTATCTTATAATTGGTTCTTTCTTGCTTCCTTTGTTTGCTTTCCTTCTCTTTGGTCTTAGTTTTCAAGTTGGTCCATCTTGATTCCTTGGAATTTGTGCCGAGACCCCCCCCCACCTTCTCCTCTCTCCCTTTTATTCCAATCTTGGTCTACAACTATTCATTTTATCCTTTTTCTCTCTTATTCTGATGATGAATCATGAAGTGTGATTCAAAACATTGATGCAAAAATTCAAACACAAGCTAATCTAGAAATTTTATGCAATATATTAAAATCTATTATATATGACAATGTCTAGTTTTCAAATATGTATTTTTTTTATGCTTGGATTATTTTTTCTATTTTTAAATTAATTTTTGAGGAAACTGGTCCATGTTCTTGAAATGTCTAGTTTTCATATTTTTTAATAACTTTTAAATTGTTAATTTGTATATTAAAAAAATGTAATGTATTAATCTATAAACAATTCCTTACACAATGAAAAAATAAAATTCAAAAAATGTAATCTTAGGTCAAATTATGGTGTCTACACATAAGGGTTTTGAAAAATAGCAATTAGGGCCATAAAAAATTAATAAATAAATAAAATTAGAGAAAAAATATAAAAAAATCCTCATAAATATTCATTATAATATACATATTTCTCCAAAAGGAATTAGAAAATTAATTTTATTTAGGTAAAATTATGGTGTTCGTACACGTGCATGGTATGGTCATAAAAATTGACTTTGAAAAAGTGGTTCATATTCATGCTAATTAAAAATTATTTTGTATCATATGAGTATTGGAATAAATTACATATTTTAAAACTAGACTCAAAGTACTAAATTTCATAGTATTGATTTTTTTTAATATTCAACATGTAAGTGCTTCAAATTTTTAGTCCAACTATAAAAAATTCTAAAAATTAAGAAAAAAATTTCCACTTTTTGAACATTTTGTGGGCCCAACTTTTTGTGCTTACCCTTCTCTATTCGATAATCTCACTAGACTTGAAACTTTGTATCTATTTTTCAATCACTTAACTATGAGCATTGATTCACCATGGATTAAATTATTCAAGAAGCTCAAGTTTTTGGGACTAGGTTCATACAATTGACATATAATTCCATCATTTCTTTTCATCCAATATGACTTGGGTTATTTGGCCCTATCCCTTAAAAGTTTGACAACTATTCCATCATGGATATGGCAATTTCCCAATCTTATTGATTTGAACCTTAGTTGTAATCAATTAATAGGTTTTTTTTGTCTAAACTAACATGCAAGGCTAATTTGTAACTCAATTTGCATAATAACAGCTTAGAAGGTACTCATCCTCTTCTTATTCTTGGTCTTAAGATGTTTGATCTAATAATGAATTGGTTCAATGGTTGTATTCCTATTGATTTTGGTGAACACTTTCAGCATAAAAAAATTCTTATCCTTGTCAATAATCTCAAGAGATTCATTCCAAATTCTTTCTATAGTTCATATTTGTAGGTCCTTGAACTTTCAAATAATATGCTAACTAGTATGATTCATTCTCATTTCATCTGGAATTGCTCTTCTCTTAGGGTTCTAGATTTGGTATAAAATCATCTGAAAGGTAAAATGCTAGCAGAATGGGGAAACCTAAAAGAGATTCACATAATAAAACTTGTTGGTCACCATTTGAGAGGAGATATTCCATCATCCATTGCAAAATTTCAATCTCCACAAGCATTGGATTTGGGGAATAATAATCTAAAAGGTACAATCCCCCTCTAGATTGGAAATCTATCATATTTGAACATCTTGATGTTGAGGTGGACAATAAATTTCAAAGTAGTATTACACTTCAGGTAATTGATTTTCCAAATCTATATATCCTATACCTTTATAGTAACCACTTTTCAAGATCCATTCCAAGCAACCTAAAACAATTTCTTGCAATTATCAATGCATCACATGCTAATCCAAATCATCTTGAAGAACACACTTAAGATAAAATAGTATTTACAGTAAATATAATATATACAAATTATGTTGCAATCTCCTAGAAAGGTGAGAATGTTGAGTTTGTGAAAGTTAGATTTTCATTCTTAAATGTATTGATCTTTTAAACAACATTTTATCGGGAAGAATTCCTCTCAAAACAAGACCCCTTCAATTCCCGCTAACTCTTAACCTTTCAAAGAATTATCATAGTTGCTAAACCTTTAAAACATTGGGATGCATTCAACAACTAGTATCTTTGGATCTCTCTACAAACAGGTTGAATGGAAATATTCTATTGGAAGTTCAGTTGTTGAATTATTTTAATTCTTGAAAATATCTTACAACATGTTTGATGGAAAAGTACCCCACAAAAGGTGATTTCTAGACTTTGGGAAATTTTCCTACTTAGACAACCCTAAGTTGAGTGAGATTACATTTACCAATAACGTGCAATCTACAACAACTCTTATAGCTATGGAAATTTTACAATTATTAATACATGTGGTGAAAAAGAATACAATTGATAAAATGAAGGGTTGGGAAATGACACTTGGATTGAGTTTCCATAGCTAGAAGAGTTGTTGCAGATTGTGTTATTGGTAAATGGAATCCCACTCAGCTTAGGATTGCCTAAGTTGGAAAATTCCCCAAAGACTAGAAATCGACCTCTCTGGGGTACTTTTCCATTAAGCATGTTGTAAGATAGATTCAAGAATTATATATAACTTAGCAACTAAAGTTCGAACAAAATATTCTCATTCAACCTATTTACCAAGATATCTAGAGACTCTAGTTTTTCAATGCATCCCAATATTTTTAACATTCAAGAATTATGATTATTCTTTTAAATTTTAAGGGTTATCAGGCCTTTAAGAGATCTCATTTTGAGCTTGGAATTATCCTAGATAAAATATCATTTAAAACATCAATACATTGAATGAAAAGTACTTTCACAAACTCAACATTTCCACTTTTCTAAGAAATTGTAATGTTATTTATTGTATTTATTATAAATACTATTTTCTCTAAAGTGTGTTCTTCTAGATGATTTGGATTAGTTTGTGATGCATTGACTATTTCAAGCAAGTTTGTTAGGGTGCTTGGAATGGGTACTGAAAGGTGGTTGCTAGAAAGGTCCATGATTTATAGATTTGGAAGATAAATTATCTGGAGTGGAATACTAGAAATTTATTGGACCTCAACATCAAGACATGCAGATGTGATAGATTTCTAATCTAGAGGTTATTGTACCTTCCAAATTAGTATTTCCCAAATCTAATAATTACAAAGATTGGCATTTTTTAATGGATGATGGAATATCTCATCTCAAATGGTTACCCACGAGTTTCAGTATATGAATCTATTTTAGGTTTCCCTATTTTGTTGGCATTTTACCTTCCAAATGATTTTTTGCTAAATCTAGAACTTTGAGAGAAGAAAAAATCCTAATGAAATGAGAATGAATCATATCTCTTAGCATATTATTTGAAATATCATGGACCTATAAATCTAGAGTGAAAATAGAATCTAAAATAAGAATTTTTTATGTTGAAGGTGTTCACCTAAATCAATAGGAATAGAAGCATTGAATTGATTAATTATTAGATCTATCATCTTAATACCAACAATAGGAAGAGGAAAAGCATGTTCTAAGTTGTTATTGTGCAAATCTAGTTAAAAATCAACCTCGCATATTAGTTTAGATGGAAACAAACCTATTAGTTGATTATAAAGGTTTAAATCACTAATACTGGGAAATTTCCATATCCAATATTGAATAGTTATCACACTGTTAAAGGATAGGGAAACATAACCCAAGTCCTATTGGGTGACAAGAAATGATGGAATTCTATCTCAACTACAGAAACATAGTCCCAAAAACCTGAGCTTCTTGAATAGTTGAATCTATGTTTAATCAATGCTTACAGTTAAGTAATTGAAAGAAAGATAAACAGTTTCAAGTCAAGTGAGATTATTGAATAGAGAAGGATAAGTGCAAGAAGTTGGGTCCACAAAATGTTCAAAAAGTGGAAGTGTTTTTCCTGATTTTTAGAATTTGTCATAGTTGGACAAAAACTTTGAAGCACTTATACATTGAATATTAAAAAAGCTCAGTTATATGAAATTTAGTATTTTGAGTCTAATTTTCAAATATGGAATTTATTCTAACACCCATATGATACAATTTTTTTTTTTAATAGGTTTGTATGAAAACAACTTTAAAAAAACACTTTTTAGGACCATACCATGCATGTGTACTCTGCCAATCCATAATTTGAATTTAAATAAACACTTTCTTTCTAATCTCTTTCTATTAAATATGCATATAAATGAATTTGATGAGGATATATATTTTAAAAAAAAATTCCCCTTCCCACTTTTGTTATTTATTAAATTTTTATTGGCCTTAATTGATCTTTTTAAAACCCTTATATAGAGACACCATAATTTGACCTAAAATTATCAGTTTTTGCATTTTATTTTTCCATTGTGTAAAGTTTTTTTTTTTTTTAGTAATTATAATAGAAACAAATAAATATAGTGATCTTTTTAGTGCATTTCACCTATGACTCTCATTACATTACTATCAAAGTAAATCTAACATCTACGTTCTTTTACATAGCTATTCACTATCAGATTTTTGCATTTCCTCTAACAAATTTAAATCATATACAATGACTATAACAGAAGACCATTGGATTGAATCAAAAACAAAAAGATAGTAGTAGCTATATACATACTATATTTTCATCAAAAGGTCAAAACTGTAAAGAACTATCTATTTAGTAGGTTGAACCATCATTTTGGGTTGGATACCTTATACCTAAGAGCGCTTTTGCTTCCTCTAATTCATCGGTAAAGTCTTCAACCCTGAGTAGTAGTGGAGGGTCTTCTTTCTATGCGTCTTTAACCACTTTATCATTAAATTCCTTTTGAAATAGTTCCAAAGCTTTGAGGAAAAGCTCTAAACTTGGCTGCCAAGCGTGCTCAAACCTGTCTTCCTATAGGTTGATTTGATGTGTTCCCTTTTGCAATACCTTCAAAAATTTGAACATGCAA